>JAFLJL010002069.1:30412-59977 GCA_018398815.1 Conus ventricosus
TAAATTAATAATTTGAATTGTGTATTGCCCAAATAGTTTGTTGTGTTTGTGTTGGGGCACGTGTTGTGCAAGGGGGGCCCTGCTAAGGTTGTAAGGCTTTCTTTATTAAGTATTATTGTATGAGGGGTCCTATCAGGGTTACTATTTTATTCTTGTTGATAAAAATTTCCTTTTGTGCCTGCAACTGTCTACGATTTCAACTCTTGTGTTCAATGTTGCCATACTAGGTTTGCATAGAATCATCCACTTTTCTGTTGTGCACAAATTACATCTTTTTGTGCTATTATTGTATGCTGCTGCTTTCTTGTGCCTGCAACTGTCTACGATTTCAACTCTTGTGTTCAATGTTGCCATACAAAGGTTTGCATAGAATCATCCACTTTTCTGTTGTGCACAAATTACATCTTTTTGTGCTATTATTGTATGCTGCTGCTTTTCTGATTATTTTCCATATGATGTTAAAATCTGTATTTGTTTTCTTAAGATCCCATGTATGTTTACTTAATTCTGTTTGGTGTTTGTATTTTTCATACTTGAAAGATTGCTTTTGATTGGCGTACCTAGCTTTGAATTTGTTTTCTGTAATCCCTATGTATGTCTCTTTGCCGCTTTTTCGTCGTCACAGTGGCTTGGTATACGATGTTATCAGAGAGACATTGGTTGTTCAGAGGGCATTGCTCTTTATTGTGCAATTGCAATTTTTCCGTTTGTCACCCTCGTTTTTGACGTTGGTTTCTTTTTGTTTGAAGTATCAATTATTTTTTATAAAGATTTGGCATACAAGAATAAGATAGTTTGATGGTGTTCCTGTTGAATATTTGAAAAAGTTTATGGTCTTTCTGGAACGATTCTGTTAATATTTTGAAGAATTCTTTGCCAATGTTGGTTTTCACTCTACCATCATATGGGGGGTTTTATACCAGGTTATGTTCCTCTTTCTATTTTTCTTCCTGCTTCCAGTGGTACTTTCAGGTTCATATTTCAACTTGTAGTTGCACCCACTTTTCAACGGTGCTTCTTGGTAATCTGTTGCTGCATCGTTGAATATTTCTTCGTTGTAGGAAAGGCTGGATAACCTCTTGTTTAATCCCTTGTGGTATAGTTTTTATGATTGTGGTGGGTGGTTACTCATGGAATTTACATATAATGGTGTATCATTGGGTTTTTTGTATGGTCTGTATTGGTTTTTGTTTAAATCTAATGTCACATCCAGGTAGTTGACTACTTTTTTGTTGGCTTCTATTGTAATTTTAAGTTGTGATTTTGAACAATTTACATAGTTTTTTTTTTTATACTCTACCTCACTAGGTGTATTGTCCAGTGACGCCAGTCCGTTGTCTCTGTACAGCCCAACTTTATGCCCAAGTGCTTGTGCATTTTTGACAATAGTAACAGGCCCACTATCTCACATGTTTCTGCACCATCGTATGAACCCATTGTAACGTCAAAAGTGGAATTAAAATCTGTTTGGTTTTTTCATGTAATGCTCCTTTTTTTTATTATACAACAGAGTTTTTTGTGTGGAATATAATTTCCAGTTCAGAATTTGTTATCTCAGTATATTTGGTAGTAAATTCCAAAGCTTTCCTGAGCAGTTCTTCATTGATGGATGGTAAAAATCCACAATGTCGAATGCGATAAAGGTTGTTCTGTTTTGTTTGTTTAATTTTTGGAACCATTGCACCACCTCATTAGTAGTTTTGCAATGGTTCAGTTCAAAATTTGATTTGGCGTCAGCTACTATTTTTTCTAGAATTTGCTTGCGTACTCTTCCTAGTTCAGACTTTGTGGGGGTGATCAGTCTACATGAGGGGTTGTTTTGAAAATTAGGTTTATGATCTTTGAGTGTTATGAATGCTTCTCTCTCTTTTCTTTTTTTTTTCAAATCAAATTTTGAACTGAACCTTGGAAAATTGACCCCCCCCCCCCAACCCTGTCACCTATTGTACATTGGCAACTGATTCTCTTGGAGGACGTGCAAGGAAAAATAGCCATGGAGAAAAAAAGGGGCAACGCCTGCATAATGCTAATCCAGGGGGACGTTTTGGTCTTTTAGTTCCCACTCAAACGCATACCAGCACGTCGGGTGGTAAACGTCTAGTTCAGGCAATCCCAAAGATTGGTCTGGGAGTTCTTGTCTCAGATCTTTTTTTTACCTTTTATCTCTGTTACATGTATTTGTGTAAATCATTTATTTTTATGACCGTACATGCACTAGGTCTCAGGACGTAGGTCGTAGGGTGTAGCGTATATGGGCTTCATCCGCAGGGGTAGCGTATATGGGCTTAATCCGCAGGGTGTAGCGTCTATGGGCTTAATCCGCAGGGTGTGGCGTGTTCTAGGGTTTTACTTCTCTTTGAGGACATTGACACCAACACCCAGTTCTTGTCCTGCTTGCCTTGTCACGTCCACAGGGCGGTCAGGTGGAGTGTGATCGCCACGGCTGCGACAGTCTGGACGGATGTCACGCCATCTTGTTCGACAAACCCAAGGACAACTGCTGTGATGTGTGTAAAGGTGAGTGATGTCACGCCATCTTGTTCGACATACCCAAGGACAATTGCTTGTGTGTAAAGGTAAGTGATGTCACGCCATCTTGTTCGACAAAGCCAAGGACAACTGCTGTGATGTTGTAAAGGTGAGTGATGTCACGCCATCTTGTTCGACAAAGCCAAGAACAACTGCTGTGATGTGTGTAAAGGTGAGTGCATAGCGCGCGACTGGCTTGATATTTTTTCTTTATCCTTTTTGTCTTCTTCTTCTTCTTCTTCTTCTTCTTCTCGTTGAGTCTCCACAATCAACAGGCTGATTATTATGAGACTATAAACGGGGATCTGCTGCAAAGCAAGCAAACAAACAAACAAACAAAAAAACAAAACAAAAAAAAAACCCTATTCTAATTCCTTTTTCATAAACATGAGATTACACACATTCATACCACAAAGTGACACCACCCCTACCCCTAACTTACCTACTCACTAGCCTACACCAAAAAAAAGAAAAAAAAAAAAAAAAAAAAGGTAAAAACTAAGTGCGGAGCTGCCAGCAGGCTACCACGGTCACTTTTCATCCATTACTATGGACTAGCTGGCCCCAGGCTGCAGTAGGCAGCTCAGGCCCGCAACTTCCTTCCACTTATCCATGCACGCAACAAGACAGCTTTATTAGAAATCTACTGAAGGTGCCTATTGACCAGTGACACAAATGTGTCAGGGGTTTTGGCATCAACAGTATCCTGGGGTAGGAGTTCCCGTCCACAATTGTTCGTGGGAGAAACGACATTAGCCGGTAGTCGGTGTCTGCAGCTAGTTGGCTGAACTGCTGATCGTGACCTCGTCGCTGGGGAGGATGGAGCTGCTGTTTTAACCTCGGGCAGCTGACTAGGTTGTTCTTGATTTGATAGAACATGGACAGCCTTGCTTTCTTCCTTCTGTTCTCAAGGGACATCCAACCTAGAGTCTGCAGCATGTTGGTATGCTGGCAGTACGCTGGTAGCGGTTAAGCACAAAGCGGGCTGCCCTACTCATAGGGGTCCCAGACGGATGCCGAATATTCCAGCAGAGGCCTAACAAATGTTTTTATAGGCTTTAGCCTTTATGCTAGGGGAGCTGATTTTCAAATTACGTCCGAGGAAAAAGGTTTGTTCACTCGACGTCGAGCGGACGTGTTGTGCAGGCTCTGCAGTTTCTTCAGCGTTTGATCGGGTTGTCGTCGTCCTTTTGGTTGTGTGTGTGCAAGCAGATTGGTGGTGGGTGCTCTGTGTAGTGGTGTAATTGTGTGAGTGTAGGATCTAAAACTTATTAGGAATTGCTTTTTTTCTGTTTAATTGATTTGACTTTCTTCCTTGGCTCGGGTTTGTGTGGCACGCCATTTAAAGGTTCGTGCCGTTTTTCATATGTTGCATGGCCTGTTGACCTTTTGACAGCATGAACACCGAGGTAAGGAGCGAAGCCTGGTTTGTGTCGAAGTTGCGGACGAGTTGCTCCATGCGCACGTGGAGCCCGGTGTTTAAACGAGGAGGAGACCTTACAACCCTGTGGATGCTACCCAGTTACCTATGGCATGAAAGTTTGTACACTGCGTTAGACCTTGTCCTGGCAGCTGAGCGGATAATGTGGTACGAGACTGTTTTGGGACTCAGTTGATAAGGGTTTGTGGCGTTTTTTATCCCAAAAATCGAATCGCCAGAAATCAACTTTGATAGAATGGTATTGTTTAAATTGCCATACAGGGTGACTCTTCTTGACAAGAATCCGTATATTGTCAGAGATTGTACAGAAGAAAGAGGCGCCTGTGACAAAGCTTGTTCATTTCTGACATACCCATTTTCACTGGCAGGGATGACATAGAATCTGCTCAGGTCAGATTAGGTTTGTTCAGAGATCTCCCTTCTCAAGGAAAAAATCCGAAATAAAGACGTAAACTTACTCGTAAGTGACTGGAAGACGGTTTGCTCAATCACCTACTCCGCAGTTCACGTTTGGATCGATATATGAAAGACGGCTCTTTCAACGTAAGACTTTAACACAAAGAACAACCAAAGGTGGTACAGAAGCCGTGTTGCTCCAGATGTTACCAGCCTGGTCCATTTTTGCACCGAGTGCCAGAACATGGTTACCTTAAGAGTGTCATCAGAAGTGACAGACAGACGTGGGCCCTGAGCGTGTGCAAATTCCTGAACCTGTATCCCTTGAACACTGGTCTGGAGAAGATGACAACAGACAGCAGTAAAACAACTTCCCTGCAACATATACACACCCGACTGAATCCAGGACTTTGACCTTGCACCGTCCTACCTTTGATGAAACAGAGGACGTCTTTGAGACACTCCATACAGACTTGTTACCTGAGACCCAACTCACCCAGCCAGGCAGAAGCAGAGTTCACTGCTGTTGAAAAGGCAAAGGCGGATGAAGTCACCTCGTACGGTGCCTCAGAGGACAGTAATCAGTTACACCTCACCTTAAATCTGCCGGGTAACCGCCGTCAAAGAAATGGGAACCATCCCGTACCTGACACCTGATTGTGAATCGGGAGCAAACGTGACGAGGATTCCCAACAACATTGAATTGGTCACAAACAGTTACACACCATACTCACGTGCTTGTCGCGAGCAAAACCACCCTATCCCACTCTCAAAAAGAACTGAGGGTTAGGCACGAATGTGTTTCATACATGCCTTTTGCCCTAGCGAGACGACCGCTTTTGGTCTTTACTGACTTCTGTTTATCGGATAATTTTCGGGTACGACTTTGGCTATCGCATTCGGACTTCCTCATGGGCATGCGACTCCAATTTGCGCCTGTATTCGCTCAAGGTACGAGGACTGCGTCTCGTTTTAAAAGGAAAGCATTGTTCAAATTAATTAAAGAGAAAAAATATGATATTAATAATGTTGGTAGGGGGGCAGGAGACTTACATCACAGAAGATGTACAGATCAATGGAAAAAAAAAGGGTAACTGGGGAAATTTCTATGTAACACATTCACAGCACATAAGTTGTGGACAGGTAAATCTTGTTCCGTAAAAATTAGTTGACAGTTACGTAATACAACACAGCTCAAGAAGAAATTTTGCCGTGAAGTGGAAATATCCACAGAGAAAGACATTAGTTTTAAATATTTATTCTCCATAATACTGCTCAAAAGAAAATGTTATTTTTTGAAAATAAGAAAAAACGTAATGTCAAAATTAAAATTTCACCGACAATAATATTAATATGTGGTGATTTTAATTGTGTGTTAAATAATGATTTAGATATTGTTTCTGGGTCAAAAACAAACAGAATAACCTGACAGAGATTCTTTGACTGGGAAGCAAACCATAACTTGTTTTTGATGGTTGGCGAATATATTCCCCATCCAAACGAAAATTAGAATTATACTGGAGAAAAAAAATTCACCATTAATTGCAAGAAATTACTCGAATTGATATCTTTATGAGTTCCGAAATTTTTCGGATAAAAACGGTTTGGAATGTAACATTCACGTCTATGCCTTCCACTGACCACAGATCATCTCAATAACCGTGAAATTTATTCTAGTATAGAAAGAGGCCCTGGATTGTGGAATTATAATAATATCATTTACTAAACGATCTAAGTATTGTAAATGAAATGAAATGGCTTTAATAAGATGATCACTATTTCATGCGAAAATAACATTCAGACTAACAATGGAATTGGGAAGTTCTGGAAAATAAAGATTAAAGACTTATTGAATGAACTATAGTACGACACAAAAGTATGGAAGAAAAAATACGTTGAAAGATTTGATACTAATAAATTAAATAAACGAGGTAGATGTTCACCTTTCATCTTCTGATCCATACTGTATCAGGCTCAGAGTGAAACGCACACACTTGGCACAGAAAATGTGAAATACTGGAAAAAATTATAAGGCGGCACTAAGAGAACATTAATATGGCCGGACTCTACCCCACTTGCTCCTCCAACAAGTTATTCGTGGCGAAAGTGCCTAGAATTCAGCATATTACTGTTCTCTGACAAGTAAGAACGTCAATAACCAAAAAATAACGATTATCTACAAACAAACATACTGTGCAGGGTTTAATCCATTTTTAATACTAATTTACTAAGTTTTCAGAGAGTTACGTAGAGGAAAGTACAGTGACTGAACAACAACGCCCATAGAGTAACGAAGGGACAAGCAGCCGGGACTGAACGCGCTTCATATACAAACGGTGGGTCTGTTCCCACGTCGTCTCTTTTCCAGTACGGACGAACACTGTCAGGGCGGTTGTAAAAGCTTTTTAATTGCTAGTTTGCCGACCTACTCTGCCCAGCAACTCAGGGTGTTTATTTCACCCAGAGCTGTGGTGGTGTAAGTTTGCATATGGCAATATAGCTTCAGTTTTAAAAGACAGTGGTTGGTTTCTAAGTTAGCAAAAGTTTTTTGAACACAAATTCATTTTCAACAGCTTTATAGATTTAAAAATGGTGGAAGAACATGGAATCAAGCTACAACTTATATATAACCCACTAACACACACACACACACACACACACACGGACACACACACAACACACACACACAACACACACACACCAACACACCGTAATAAAAAAAGTGCCCCTGGATAAACAGTAGCTACCCCTCGCCTACTGTGGGGTGCTCCCTTTTTACATTGCAGGTTGTCATCCGCCAAAAAATCAATACTGCCGCAACTTACTTCCCACCCCCACCTCCATCTGCCCAGCGTTGCTCGATTGCACCATATTACATCCAGCCAACACTGCGCCGCGAGCGGCGCTGTCTAGCCAGGGCCAATTAACAGCGGCCGCTCACTACTAGGTTAACCCACACAGTCCGTCCACTGACTGCTGGGCAAGCACGGCGCGTTTTAACTTGTGGCAGTGGATGAGTAACCCGTTTTACCGAAGAAATCATAATTGTGTATCTTAAAGTTAGTTGGCTCTTGAAGGCAATATTGTGAATCAAAGAGACAGACCATGATTTAATACGTGTATTGTGACTATTTGATAGATATGGTTCCTATCTAAAAATGTGCGCCGCATTGTTGAAATTCGTTAGCCCATCACGCGTGATTGTTTGGGAGCTGGCTTGGGACAGCTAAAGCCATGTTTCGATTCATTTCATAAGCGGGGGGGATGGTAAACACGGTCTGTAATCGAAGCAAAAAAACTATATTTGAAACTTTTTTGCTGTTCTCAGTTTGTTAATTAGACTTTGATTGTTCAAACTACAGATACAGTGTTACGTGTCAAGCTGATTCGTGTGTATTAAGATGGTAAACTTTTCCTACTTTTCTAATTCTAACCAGTTCATTACTGCCTTACAGTAGTTTCCGCTTATGCAACAGAATGGCGATTTTTGAATGTTCTTGGCAAACAAACAAGACTTAGGGTAGGCAGACCCTTAGTACATCCTACCAAATGGAGGAGGAAGTAGTGTTGGCCGGGCACTGAAACTTTCAAATAATCAGCTCCAAATATTACAATGAACGGATGAACAAACTTGGGCGATAAGAGCCGACCAATAAAAGCTTGGCACAGCAGTAAGGCTGTAACTCTGGCTAAAGCAAGTTGTCAAGCCTATTTAGAAAAGAGGAGCACAGCAAACTAGGCCCAGTGATCATAAATTATGCACTTGACCTCAAAGCGCGGCAGCTTGCCGCCAATGACGTCCATCAACGGAGCACGCATCAAAGCTCGGGGCGGTAAAACTAGGCCAAGAGCTCATATATGATCACTTGGCCTACAAAAGAGCGCGGCGAAAAAAGGGGGACAAAAAGGGGGGTAAAACAAAAAAAAAAAAAAAAACACAAAAAAAAAAAAAAAAAAGCAAAGCAGCACACAAAAGCTCAGCGGCAAAGCTATGCAAAGTGGTCACATATGATCACTTTGCTCCTAGATGATTGAGGTTGCGGGCAAGACACAACCTGATTAGGTCACAAATCAAGAATGGTCCTAGTAGTTCTACTTTGTTATGTTGTTGGTGTTTTGGCCTACCCCACGCAAGCACTTACCTCCACCCCACCTTTATCCTGGACTGTTTATTGGTGTTTGTTTGTTTGTTTGTGTTTGATGTTTGTTTTGTCCTACCCCACGCATGCACACCCCCCACCCACGCATGCCACACACTCTATTGCCTTCTAAGTTTTAAAACTTAAAGTTACCCAAAGTAAGTTCTCTTATCAATTTGTCTTTAATCCATCCATAAGTTATACACAAGTTCTTACTTTAAGTTACTTCTAAGTTTTTAATTTAAGTCTCACCAAGGTTCTTAATAAGGTTCTTAAGTAAAGGTTCTTAATAAGTTTTTGATCAAAGTTTTCTTGATAAGTTCTGAAATAATTCATCCTTTAATACAACCAAGTTTCGTATTCAAGTTATCTAATAAATATCAAAAAAATACAATTTATGTTTTGATACTTAATCACAGATGCCTAATATAGAACACACAACGCCTCAAAAACGGCGTCCATCGTAGAGGAGTCTTGCTCAGCGATCTCTCTGCATATATCTTAAGGAAGTTGCTTACATCCTATTCAACCTCATTGATTACAATTCTGGGGTCTATGGGATGTTCTTTTATAGACTCCATGCTTAATTATAGACTTTTATCATTTTATGAATACCCATGATCTATTAATATAAAAAATTAAAAATATAATTGCATTATAAAATGTATTCAAAATGATGCTTAGTTGTTGGAGGTTTTTGGCTTGCTGTTGCCATCTTTATTTAACGGTTCAATATTATTGATTGCTTTTGTTTCTTCTGCTGCCATGTGTAAATATTTTATAACCTTAATAACTTCCTCCCAACAGCAGCAAATGGCGCAAACATGGCAACAGTTTTAAAGTTCAATAATTCCATGAAGACTTTGGGGCCCATGAATCATATAGAGTTTTTTATAGCCGGCATTGAATTAAACTTGTTTCTGGCGTTGGCGGATTTATGTTTTGCAAAGAATATTTAGTATTCTGAAACATTAAATTTTTTTTGTCTGTTCCACTCTGCTAATTTTTTTTTCTCTGCTTAACACGCCCAGGATGAGGATGCTTTTCACTGGTCTCCACCAGATTTCAGTGATTTCTGCTATTTTTCTGGCTTGGTTACTTTCTCCACCTGATTCAATGTTTCCTGCTTCTGAGTGATATGTCCAGCACGTTTCGATTTGAAAGGAAACAAAAACTATATGAATAAAAGTTATTAATCCCATGATTAATGGCGATAACAATTTCCAAATCTAAAGTAAATATCACACCCTAGAGACTCTAATAACTTTGTTAAAACTGGATCTTGTCGTTAAATCATACGTAAGATCTTGTTCAGAATCAATGGGTGCAAATCTACTTGACTATGTTATGGTACAAACTAATAACTGTTTGACCCATCACATTTCACCATTCTAGACCCTAGCTGCGCTTCATACCCTGTTAAGATACATTTATAATGTCTTTGCGGAGACATCTGTTGATTCTGTTTCTTAGCAGAATTCAGTTCCGAGGAACTGTTTTGTTTATTCCACATGCAGCCAAAGAATACAACCTCTCCTTTTGGGGCATAACAGCTTGCCTACCTTGTCATTCATAAGTTCGGGAAGGATATAGGCCTCCTTGTAGCTGTAGGAGATCATCACTGTTCAAGTTTTTATAAATTATAATTATTTTATTTTATAAAAATGACACCGAAAAAAATGTTACCACCATGTAAACCATTCTGCTGTTATAGAGGGACTAAGTTTAGGATACTCATGCTTGGGTAAAAATCCTTTAAAGATTAACCAGCAGATCTGCAAACTAGTACTTTGAGTGATTCAGCAAAGCAATTGCTATCATTGCAGCTTCGGTTGCTAAGAAAGATTTTTCTAGTCAAGCAAGGAATAAATACCAGACAGAATAAAAATGTAAATAAAAAAAAATACATTTAAAAAAATGGCTTCACTCGCAATAATGGAAAGGCTAGGCGCCTGTGGGAATGCGCTGTGCATTTAGCGGAAGAAATATCGCATTTAGTAAACTGTGAATACGGCGAGAGAAAAAGACAAAACCAAAGCTATGGAGGCACAAGCAGCATCCACAATACGCCTATGAAAGGCAGAGACTTGAAGCAAGTTAGAGTTTATTAATGACACACTGAAAAGACAGGTGGCAAGCAGCTTACACATTAAAATAATGTTGATAAAGCAATAACAAAAATTAACTTGTAACAGGCCAACCAATCGATACATTGCCCTCCGACCACAATTCAGTGACTTTTATCAACCATCAAAAAACAAAAAGATGCCCGAAAACGGGTTTATTGACGTATGGTATGACGTTTGTGGTATTTTGTTGCACAAATATTGGCAGAATAAAAAATGAACAAAATCTATTATTCGCCCAAATAATATTGGAAGGGTATCACAGCAATACAAAAGCTAAGCAAGCAGCCAGGAGTCAGATGAACAAACAGCAAAGAATGGTTATCTAAACAACTAAAATTGCAAATTTATTAACCAAGCGCCCAAACGAATACAGAGACCACACATTGAGAACACAATACCGAACGACACCCATCAAATGGAACTCCCCTCTTCTATATTTACCCTCTGATCGGATTAACAAAAAGATTTAAGACGCACTCACAGTCATTGACATAGCTTGCAAGAAACAAAGAGCGGAGCCATTACACAAAAGAGTGCTTCTGCTGTTGCTGTTGCTAAACAACAAAAATACCAACGAGGCCCCCAAACATATCCCTCGCATGAATTCAATTCGATGATGGGAAAGTGCAATATAAAGGCCAAGAGAATATTATTGTTGAAACATAGAGTTACATTAAAGTATGCATTCCAGGAGTTCACAGTCACAGCATTTAGTCGAAAAGCTATAAACAAACCGATAGCTGAAACGACTTTTTTTCTTACCAGTATCACAGAGAGCTGATTGACAATTCTCGCAACACAGAAATGGGGTTAGAATGACTGCCCTTAGTTTTGCGCGCAATGAACTAAAGAAGAATTTAATAGGGCTAAAACCAGTACAAGCAATCAAAAGAAAAAACAATAAATTGCTGAATGATAGATCCTTCATCCAGCAAAACTATTTACATTTGGATTGAAAGTAAAGGTACCTTTATTTACCGGGGGAAAGCAGAGGGGACACTCGCATCATGGCACTGATCCGGTTTTTGGAGTGTTGATCCATATGAAATAAAAAGAAATTGTAAAAATAATCCGCCCTGTATTTATTTACGAGAAACGACACAACAAAACAACCAGCTCCTCAAAGATCATTTGTGAAGAAGAACTGCAGATAATCCCGCCGGACACAGTTTCCGCTTTAATTAATTTACGGTTATCCCAGGTGCCCAATTGCATATGAAAAACTCTGGATTAAACAAACACCCGTTTTTGTGTTTGTTTGTCTACTATCAAACGACTCTTGTTACCAACTTTGTGTATGATCTCATGTAGATTAGCTCGCAGTTTACGATGTCAAGATGAAAAGTCTATTTCCAAACAAACAATGCTTCATTGTAGTTGTTCCATGTGATATGTTTGACTGCCAACGCTGCGAGATATTCCTTTTGCTTTCTTAATGATTTTCTCCCTGGGCACGAAATACTGATACATTTTTGGCCTTAACGCAACAAACTCCTGACTACCTTTCCAGATAATTCATCCATTCATGCATTCCCATAAAACCGTTCTTGTAGTAATTTGAATTCAAAGGGCGTAATCTTTTAGGTAAAACCGGACGTTTCTTACCATCCCCGCATGTCTTTAGCCACCATCGAATTCCATGTCTTTATAGATGTCTTCAGTAGGGATATTCTAAACCAAAACTTATCTGTATCTGTGTAAAGTACTCTGGACTCAGGATACGAGGGCTTAAAGTATCATAAAGAAATTCTAACTCCAAAGCTTTGATAATCCTAAAACAGTAAACCCGATAAAAACAGGTATGATCCAATATGACTTTCTTTTTTTCATCATAATGCCAAAAAGTTGATCATGAAATCTTCTAAAGTCCTGATAAGATTTGGTTTTGAAGTCATCTTGAATTGCCTTCGTTCTCATTTGGTGACAATCTGACATCCTTTGCGCTTGAGCGGATTCTCCATAGTCTTTCCGAAACAACTGTAGTTCATCACTTGAAAAGTCTTTTTCTGAAGCAGTCTTGTTGATTTGGTTTCTGAGTCCAGTGTTCTTCATGAAATATGGTTTCATGAACAGTTCCCTTGATCCAAAAGCAATTATGCGAATGAACAGCTGTTAACTTCAAACCGTGTCTTAAAAAAAAATAAAATTGTAGAAGTCTGTAATGGCAAGACATAATTTTTTTTTGGCCCCGAAGTTAGGCACCAGTTTAGGCGCTCTCTTGGATTCCATCTTTAGACTTTCTGCTGCCAAATGGAAACATTATGCAGGTCATAGGAGTTTCATGAGGATATATCAAAGACAACATCTAGAATGATGCCAAACATGTCGATCGGGCGACAATCGGCCCAACCACTTTAATTGCCTTTTGAAAATTATTCGGAGTTGTCTTCTGTGTACATTTTAAAGTTGCGTAATGGTAGTGATTGCGCCATAGCCTCAAGCCATACAGATTGTTTGCATCTAAAAACCATAAATAGTTAGACTATAACTGTCGGATCAGAAGTCCGTCCAAGTATTTGTTTTGCTTTACAGTAATTAGCTAACAGCCAAATACTAATTCCACCACGCATCCTTTCATCATCCGAAATCATTGTTATGGTCGAGACAAATAAATACAATCTGTACGTCCAGTAAACTTTAAGAAAGCACCCAACGTAACGATCCCCGGGCGCAGAAATATAATGCGCGGGATCAAGGCTGTAATGTTTCATGCAGGTCAATCTATAAATTTATTACAGACGTCCGCCAACAATCATAACATCTGCCTTCAAGTTATGAACATGATAATCTCCCCTCGTTTACAATCTAAACTTTTGCCAAGGAGCAACTTAGAGCATGCTGGTAATCGGCGTCGCTAATTCCTTTTCCCTCTAAGACTAGAAAATAACGCGCCCTTTAGGTGGAAGTGTATCATCGTCAAACCTGTTCCCAACAGTTTCATTGTAATCATTGAAAGGGTCAACACCCTTTCTAACAAGAGTATGAGGTCAAAAAATTTTTCCGTTATTGGGGCAGACTTTAAGTACATAGCCAGAGCCTCTAATGAGGCCCCACATGAACTGCATAGTAGTCGTATAAAGACAATTTATTTAAAGTGAAAACACATGTACTTTTCTGATGAACTGTGCAATGCATGTCTACCCAGAATGGCTGGTTACTGCATATCATTATAAGGTGATGAGTCAAAACCTCGCGAGTTGTGAAAGAATACAGGCACTTCCATGTCTTTGGATCAAAACTTTAGTTGAAGAGTTGATTTACTGGTGCGCTGCACCTCTAAACCTTCCCCCTAATGAGATCATGTCTCTTACTGTGGGGATTACACTCTTTGGGCGTTAGCTCTAAACCCCAAATCCAACAATTGCTTGGCTGAGACTTACTGTAGACGGGTCTCATGGCGCCATAATGAATTCAGATAAGTTTAGAATTATTATGAACAGCGTTACGCACTGTGCGCAAGCGTTTTAAAGAATGTTTTCAGCCTCATCTGGTCCCAATATACTTCCTGGCTCTGAATAAACCCATCCTGACCTATACAATAATGAAAGGCAAATGAACAAATCTGATGATTACTCATTAGACTGTTTAATCGTAGTTTTTGTGGAGCCTGGCCCTCAAAGGTAACAGATAAGCGACTCGAAGTTCTGCGTAAAACTACGTATGGACTTGTTTGCAGCCGTTTCCAGTTCTTAAAACTAAACTTAAGATCCTAGGAGGGGGCGCAGTTAGTTCTGTCTTACAGTCTAATCAGAACTTAAACAATGTTTTATATGTTCAAGCGCAGGCTTGAGCGGTTGGAATTCATGTTAACATTTTCTACAAGAATTCTTGGTTTAAATGTTCATGTTTAGAAGTATGGCGAGCTAATGAAAAGCTGCTCATTGTGCTATCATGTTAGATGGGCAGCCCTGTCAGGCGAAAACATTAGGAGTAAGAGTCCACATACTTATTAGGGTGGTTCGCCTAATGTAGGAGCTGATCTATTGGAACACTTTAATTATGGCACCAAATTTGTTTCCTCATCCACAGTGTATAACATTAACAGTAATTGGGTTGTTTTGTTCATCAAACTGATCAATTTGGTCCTACACTAAATTAAAGATATACCCATTGAAGTTAAGATCATTGGTGAAGTTGCCGATATTTATCATTCACTCTGCGTGTTCAGCGGACATGATGCAGCCTTGCAAGAACGACCACATGTGAAACATTTTGGTTGTCAGAATTTTTTATGTTTAAAACTGCTCTCTTTAAAACCAACTCTCGGGTAGCGGAATGTAAATCCTTGCCTACAATCGTTGCATACTTAGGCCGTGTTTTAATCTAATCTCAAAGACCTTCGCCATCTGACCAACCAGAGCCTCTCAAATTTTTGGGTCCCTTCTCAGAGCGGCATCGTCAAACTGTGTCAAGCAGTTCTTTTTGCCCAACCGGTGTAAATTCATTATGAGAAAGAATAGTCCTTCTGTTTTATATATGAGACCCCTTCTAGATTTTCTTCATTTAAAGTGTACATAGTCGATTAAACAGCTAACATTACTTAAACTGGCGGGTTCCAATTGTTATGGTTGCCTGGAACTGATAAATAGCATGAACAACACTTGCCTTACGTTTGTTTGGGTCAATGACTTCTAAATCAATATCATTCAGTGCTCTTGATAAACGCTCTCTCCGTGCATTCCCATTCAAAAAAATCGTCTTGTCCCTTCATATATCTAAGCCATGCTGTCTTTCTTTTCTAAGCCAACATATTTATTTGAAATTAAAAAAATATTAATCAGAATCAATATCAACGGTCTATTTGCCATGAACATAAACTAAAGTATAAACGTCCCTTTGGCGTTGTTAATGTGCGCAGTTTAGAACAGAGTTTAATGACTCTGTTTACTTTATTTAAGGATACCTTTTTATCAGCTCCGTCTGAGCTGTTTATAAAAACTTAGTCCCTCGGCCTTTCATTGAAGATCAAACTTTTGTCTTTTGTAAGTTCACAAAAACGACCTGTAAACGATAAATTCTTCATCCGTGATGTTAATTTTGGAGTAAACAAGCGCTTATTTATGTGTCAGTTTAAACGAATAAGTATAGCCGTTATTATTGAACCATAGCTGTGTGCTTTTGAGTTTAGTTTTTAGATTTTTTGCCAGCCGCACATTACTAGCAAATGAACACCAGGCGAAGCTAAGACACACCTCCTATAGGTAAAGCTGCGGGTGCCCTATGCCCTATAGCAAGAGACCAACACACGTTCCCTTGTCTGATAGAGCACGTATAGGTTGATGCACCAGTATTAACATATGTAACAGCATTAAAGAGCAGAATACATTCGTTTGGTTTTGTCTGAGTATTTTGAAAAGTTCCTTTTGCTCTATACTTGCTGTGCATTTAGCGATGTTCGTAATCTAAGGATTTTTGAGTTTTAGGGGGGGTTTCTACTATCGGGGACATCTATATGGCGGCGCTGTAGGCACATATATGGATAAAGCGCCTTCACTATTACAAGGGCTTTATTAAAAAAATAAAAATAAAATTTAGTATAGTACTAACTTTTAATCGATAATTTTCAATATTCAGTTCTGCGCATCAAAAATTAAAAACAAAAGATAGTCAATAAGCGATATCGGCTTCTTCTTCAATAATCAAATTGAAATGTTTTATTACGTCTCTCACAGTTCTCCCGCATCCCAGTACCTAAAAGCCTCCGTTGACCTTAGACAATCCACTAAAACCGTATTTTGAGTTAACTAATCATCAAGTCCTTTACACGTGAATGTGTAGATCTTTAGCCACCAGGTCAACTGTTAGATTCTAACGACCTCCCACCTCCAAACAAGTTTTTCTTATTTCCAACAAAAATCATGTAATGATATCTAGCCCGCTAGCATAATTTGGTTAGGGACTGCCCTCAATCGCGAACAATTGGTACATTCGTTATTTATTGGATTAAAAAACTTTTTCACTTCCCACTATAGAATGGTTCTTCATCTTCACAGACGCAATACAAACCTTTAAGGCGATCTTGCAGAGACGCTGAAAACCTCAAGCTTCCATAGAATATAAGACTGTCCCAGCATTCTAGGATAAGTATTATGATGAAATCACTCATTCGTCATATATTTCTAATTTGACTGATATAGGTAGTTCAAACAGCCTTGCAAATAGGGATTGTCTAACAACTCAAACTCTGAACGAGATGTCAAAAGCTGTACTTTGCTTCGTCGTCTTCTGAATTGATACCCTTTGTATTCATTAAAAAGAAATTCATATAACAATCTGTCCATTTATGCTCCCCTTGAAAATAATGGCTTCATGCGCATATTACCAAACTTCAAAATCAATGAAAAGTGAAAAGGTGCGATTTCCAAACGCACAATTAACAGCCCACATACTTTTTGCCGTCTTTTAGTATCTGCGGCAAACCTATACTATGTATTAGAGCTATCTTCAATATCTATTCAATCCATGAAACGCAAATGACAGCCCATTCATCCCGGTTAGGCCATAATCAGGAAAAGGTTAGAAATATGTCTGCATTGTGAAAAGAAAAATTTTCCCCCTCAAGTTTTATAGAAATTTTCTTAACAAATTGCCCCCCAGATTCTGTACAACTGTCCTGTTTGGGTCTGTTTTTGAATCGAGCGCAAATTTGAAAGTAAGACGCGCAGAGCCGGGCACAATCACGTCATTTGCTCCTGGGTCTGGAAATTTGGACAGTAAGAATTTTGATCTGCATCAATAGTAGATGGATTATTTGGAACAGTAATAGTCCGCTTATTCCCTTCCACGCCAAAGGGTTTTTCAGTCTTCAAATGGGGGTCAAGAATCGAGCCAGTGCTTTGTGACATTTTATAAAGCAAAATAAAAAATAATTTAAATTTAAAAACAAGGCAGGAATTGAAAGATGAAAAATAAAATGGTTTGATCTTGAACGACATAGAGTGAAATGATCCCTTGACACGCATCGCTCAATGCTCTCAATGCGGCATGAATTAACAGAAAGAAGGTTAATCATTACAAAGTTTAGGTCAAGAACCTCCTGAATTTATAGACCCAAATGATTTTGAATTAAAAGATGATCATTTGTCTGTAAAAAACGATCAAGGGCAACTTGTTCGGCTTACAACTAAACCAGACCCATCAAAGTTTTAGCCAGAGTACAATTATACAAAGACTCAGTGGAAAGATCAAAATCGCCTTGGGCTTGTTAGACCGAAATTAAAATAAGGATGCAGTTGCTAAACTTCAAAACACACTGCAGGAACTCCCAACAGCTAACCAAAAACAAAACAGGAACTTAAAGAATTAAAAACAATCGGCGATGGGAAAAAATAAATGCAATAGAACAGAAACCAGTTTTTTAGAAGAAACGCATTAAAGACTATACACGACTCACCGCTACCCATGCGAAATAACGGCCCCCTTTATCATGCTTTAAGAACCATTAGAGGCGAATTTAAAAAACAATTTAGCAAAACAAAGGGGAACTAGATGGGCATATAAAAAGAAAAAAGAAAAACTCGTTGAGGCTGATGACGCCAACTAGGGCTGATATTAAAGAAAGAATAACCCAAAGACTAAAAGATCTTGAACAAGAGAGACGGCAAGACAGAAGCGGGTGACTACTAACCGAGACCAATTACGAACTCAAGTGAATAGAATAAGAGAAACTATCGAAAAATTTTTATATGAAGACACGACACTAGCAGAACGAATACGAACACTGTTTAGAGAGCAAGGAGTCACATTAGCAAGCGTTATAACTGCCTTAGGATTTGCAATAAGTACATTGGTGTTGGCTATTACAGGCGGCGGTGGTCAAAGTTCAGTGCCTCCACCACCATCGCCTCCGCCTGATAAATCATGGGTAAAAAAACAGCTTGATCATCTTGCGAATTTATTAAAAAAATTAGCTGGTAAAGCCGTAAACGCTTTACCAGGAATATTGGGGAGTATTGTCAGCTGGCTTTTGTCTACTGCAAGCAAAGTAGTTGGCTTTATGGCCGAGCACTTATGGGCATTAGTTCTTGTAATAGTTGGGTTAATTTTTAGTAAGATAAAGACCAAGTAATCCTAGGCCAGTTTAATCCAAGAACAAGCGCTGTCTTTCATATCATGGTCATCGCGAACAGAGTCCGCGAGCTTTGCTGAGTCTTCAATGACTTTTGGGGTTTGGACTTCGGGGATTGGATGACTTAATCTTGGGTGTTCTTTTATTGTTTGTAATATTACTGGCTCAGAATTTATGTCGTTTTTTTCCCAACCTTCTGTTCATTGCCTGCTATAAGAATTTCATTATTATAGTTTATTATTGTACCTATCTGGAGTCATGAGGTCAGAAGGCAGCATGTATAAACCAGTGCCAACAGCAAAGTCTACTTTCGATCTTGCGTATTGTAAAACATGTTGGTACCTTGAATACTTGAAGGTAAATCAACTGTAGAATTAATGGCGTCCCTCAAATTTTGCTAAGTATTTTTTTTGTCCCGTCAAAGCCATTAGAAGGATCAGTTTAGGGCTCTTTCTCGCCTGTGCTTGGGGAACCTAGAAAAACACCAAAAAAAAAAGGTACGAAAAAAGTCTTTATTCGTTCAATTCCCGCCTATTTGGGCCCCCTTAAAGCGTCTAAAAAAAGGGTTTTCCGGCTGTTTTTGCTTTTGCTCTTTTGACCGGGGCTGAAAAATTTTTGAAAGGAGAAGGGCCAGCCCCAAATTTTATATTTTTCTTTGCCTGCCCTAAAAATAAATACGCCTGGGGCCCCAAAAATTAAAGACCAATTTTTGTCAAAAGTCTGTCTTGATGTTAATTTTAAAATTTCGTTACAGATCCTTTAAAAACCCTTTATGTCAAATTCTGTTGCTAAAAATGGATTAAACTTTTTTGGTTCCAATTCGGAAAGGGTGCGGGAAATTTTTAAAACAAAATACCCTAAAGGGTTTAAATAGAAATGAAACCCAAACACTGACCCCCCAAAAGGTCAGGATGATTTAAAATGATCACAAAACGACCCCCCAAAACCCAGTTGATGCACAAACACAAAAAAAGTTTAACTTTTAACTGAAAAACTGCATCGGATAACAAAAACCACCCGTTCGGGATGTGCCTTTTTAAATAGGGGGGTTAAATACCCTCTTCAATGGAGTACTCACCTTTTAATAAAAAGGGGGGCAGTCTAGCACAGCAAGCCCAAGAGTATCAGGCTAAATTTTTAAGATTGTATGGGGCCCAACAGAATTTTTTTGCGCCATATATTTGAATGCACTAAATTTTTAATTTTTTTTTAAAAAATTTTTGGTAACAATAAAAACCCAAACAGCCCTTCTTTTTTAAGAAAAAGCTTGATAACAATTGGGGGGGGGCCCAAAAGGGGCCGCTCCATGAAAAATTTACAAAGTCGGGGGGTTTTAATATAAAGCAAAAACCAAAGGGAATAATAAGTTTAAAAAAATTGGGGGGCTAAAAGCTAACCATTAACAAAAACCTGATGGTTATTACGGGTTTTGCTCACTAAAAAGAAAAATTGAAAATTTCCGGCTTTAAACTCTAAAAACTTAACAATGAAAAATCTAAAAAAAAAATTAAAAATCAAACCTGAAAATCAGATTACTTATTTTTAAAGAGCTGGGCTAAAATTTGGGTTTTTAAAAATTTGACACTCGGGTTTTTAAATTTAAAAAAATTGTTGTTGCGCCAAACAAAACTATTTTTTAAGGGGGGAAAAACCGCTCGATCTTCATTACTTTCCCCCCATTACTTTATGTTCTTTTGGGAGAGCGAGCACTGATGAAAACTTATATGAGGGAAGGCCCTTCAAAATTTTTTAAGGAGCTTTACCGGGGGGGAAAGCTGCAAAATTGCGATTATGAAATTAAAAAATTCCCTAATTTCATTTAAAAAAAGGGATTATTTGTGGGAGGGTTGGATCATTTAATAAAAAAATTTGCAGAAAAAGGCGGGGAAAGGTTGTGAAATGCGAAACCTCCCACTTTTTTTGGGAAAAAAAAAATAATAAACGGGAAAAAAAAAAGTCCGGGGCCAAAAGAACCCGGGAGTTACTTACGCCGAAGGTGTTTTAACTTTAAAAATTAAAAGCCCTTTGGGCAAAAGTTCGGATTTTTGAACAAAACCGGTGAGATGGGCCTTTGTAGGGTTTTATGAGTACACTAAAGAGGGGAGATATAAAACGCAAAGGGGTTTGGCGACAAAAAAATTTTTCCCCTAAACTAAAAAAATTTCCAATCAAAAGAAAATAATTTTGGCCATATGAATATAAAATATTTTAAAAAATTTACCTCAAATGGCTTTTAAAAACCCAAATTTAGAAGGGGAAAAAAATTTAAATTTCATAAGCCCATTTAAAAATTTTTTTAGCCGTAAAAAAATTTCGGGGAAAAGGGCATTAAAAACACCTGGCCCTTTTAAACATGTTAAATCTTAAAGCCAACGACAATAGTCGGAAAGAGATTGAAATAACCCGAAAGGGAAAAAGCAGAAAATCCTCCACAAAAAAAAACATTGTAAAAAAAAACTTCTTTCAAAATTACAGTTCTTTCCAAGCAGAAAAAATTTGGGGAAAACGTTCAAAAGATATTTGAAATTTCTGTCTTTAAAGATGTGGAGAGGGATGGGGTTGTGGGCGTTAGTGATGACCTTATAAAAGGAATTAATATTAGTGGCAAAACTTAGACGTTAAACGCCTTAACGTTACCATCGTCGTTCTTCACAATGGCGAGGATATTAAGATCATAACAACAAGCAACAAAATCAATGTTGACTTAAATAGAAACAATCTTACAGAACTAAATTGGATTAATCTTACACATTTAGGCCTCGTAGGGTTTTATTATACTGAACAAGTTTTGACGGAGAGTATGATAAAATAATAACTGGATTAGATTAAACTCTGTATAAAACTATGGAGCAGTTAAACTTTATGACAAAAACTCCTCATTGCTCATTGATTTGTGGGCAGACTGGTTGTGGAAAAACAATATTTATCCTCGCCCTGTTACAAACAGTTTATCGTTATAATTTTAATCATATTGTGGTTTTCTGTCCAACACTTAAATGGAACAAAGCATATCATGATAGAAGGTTTATATGGACAGATGATGACATATATTTAGTTAATCCTAGCAATAAACTGAGTGAGTGTTTAGAACAGTTTTATAGACTGTTTGAAGGAACGCAGACACTATTTATTATAGATGACTGTTCGGCAGAAAGAGACATAGTTAAAAAGAGAAACACTTTGTCGAAACTAGCTTTCAGCGGAAGACATGCTGGGATAAGTGTGTGGATTTTATGCCAAAATATAACTCGGTTTTAAAAGACTTTACAGAACCGTTAAAGACTGTAGTTTATTTCACATGAAAGACAGAGACTCATTTGAAGAATGTTTGCGCGAAAAATGATGTTATTGAAAATGACCAGGAAAAACATAGGATTAAACAAAAACTGAAATCTGAAAAGTTTAGTAAATTAGTATTAAAAACGGATAACCCTGCACAGTATGTTTGTTTGTAGATAATCGTTATTTTTGGTTATTGAAGTCTTACTTGTCAGAGAACAGTAATATGCTGATTCTAGGTCACTTTCGCCCCAAAACTTGGTGGAGGAGCAAGTGGGTAGAGTCGGCTATTACGTTCTCCTCACGTGCTGCACAGGTCAGAGCAAGAGTAAAATGTTTTGAAGAAGGGGAGAAAAATACTAAATATTTTCTCAGTCTTGAAAAATCAAGAGCTCATTCTAAAATAATGGAAGGTGTTTTAGATAAAAATAAGGGTATTAAGAACTAATCAGACCGAGATATTAAAAGTTAAAAAAGATTTCTTTGCTGATCTGTACACAAAGAAACTGCCATGTGCTAACATGTCTGAGCAAGTTAGATAACTTTTTGGCAGACGCAGTGTTCCTCATATTTCTGAGATTCAGAAAAATAGTTGTGAAGGTACGGTGACAGAAGACGAACTCCTTGATGCTGTCACACTGTCACTTTGCACACACGCATTCATGACAGCATTTACTCCATACGCACACGCAATCTTTCCAATCAACCAAAAGGCGCACTACCGAATGTTTTTTCTTCTCCCCCTCTCCTTCGGGGAAAAACACTTTACTAAATCACATCAAACAATTTATAAACAGATTTTATACATGTATCTCTCATTACACTGAGAGATAAACTAATTAATTCAAGATTCTATAAAGTCATGGCCTTCACATCACATTAGCCCAAGATCCAGACCAGGAGAATAAATAACTCCTGCAATCACTGATGCCATGCCTGCATCAGATATAAGACTCTCTCCATACTGTCATGAGTCCCTGTCTCTTTCAGACATGTATCGCCCCCTTGAATTCTCCGTCACTGGAGATATGAGTTCCGACTCCTCTCCCTGGAGTCTTTATTTGCTGGGGCTGAACTCCCGGTGTGTTCCCACACCATGGCCATCTTTAACCACCTCACGGGGTGAAGAGTGAAAGGTGAAGGGTGAAGGGCTGAAACACGAATAAGGTTCGTGTAAGTAACCTGCTTCCCAAATCAACATATTCTTTCTTTCTCTTTTCTTTAGGTTTTCCCCTGTAGCTTTCCCCAACTATCTATGGCTCACCT
Source organism: Conus ventricosus (assembly GCA_018398815.1). Classification (NCBI taxonomy): domain Eukaryota; kingdom Metazoa; phylum Mollusca; class Gastropoda; order Neogastropoda; family Conidae; genus Conus; species Conus ventricosus. Next base: position 53,660 of record JAFLJL010002069.1, read on the forward strand.
GGTAATGACTGGTCAGCAGTGAGAACCAGCGTCCTGACAGGTTCGAGTCTCTAGGCCATCTGCTGGGCTAAAACCGATTCTTTCCTCCCTCCTCCTAGTGAGTGCATACTCAGTGTTCAAAACACATGACCAGCACCTTACCACCCTTATTAAACTATCTCTCAGGGGTCACTTTCACCCAATGACCACCCTTCTTTCTTTAATGAGTCATTCTCACAATTATTTGGGGACGCCCGCTACACTAGTCAAGCCACATAAATATTCTTCCTTTTTAGTTGTGGCATGGGGAAATGATTCATATAACTAAAACTACATGTGATGGAGCGTCATATGCCTTGATATGAGGCTACGTCACATGACACCCCCCATCCGGGGGTGAAAAAAATTTCTCCAGAAATTTTTTTTTAAAGGATATACAACTTCACTTAAAACACATCTTCAGCCATGAATCTCAAAATGTGTATCCATCACACATGATTCACCAAATTAACAATCAACGTATAGAATCAATCATCGTGATCCACCATAAATAGCATATTTCAAACTTTCAGTCTTTCTAAAAAAAACGAAATTCATAATTGATCACCACATTTCACAAATTACATGGACAAACAATTAGGGATAATTAACAATTCAAAGTACAAATTGTGTTTATATATTAAGATGTGAAGCACATTTTTTCCCTTGATCTTTGTCTCACATCATGTGTTTCAAAACCCTCATGAAAATGAGAATATTTCTAAGTGTAAATGTTTCTCAATAGACATGTAAACAAAATAAACATAGTTTAAACATAGTTTTTTCCACATGTAATGTTATAGTCCTTTTAAAAGAGAAACATATTTTCCATTGTTGACAATGAACTAATGAAAACAATAAGTTTGTCTCACTGCACAATCAAAACATGTGTATATACATTTCTAGAGTTATTTGCTCATGACACATACATATATATTCACCTTCACAAGCAAGTTAGACATAAATAGTAAATGATGATTTTTTCATTGTTTACCAAAGAATAAAGCAAAGAATAAATTATAATACATCAACATCAAGTAGTTGTTTGCTTGTAAAACCATATAGTCACTTCAACAAGCCAATTAAGCATAAATACCACTTGATTTAAACAGTCAGTAGCATACAATGCCCTGTCAAATGTGAGCACACCGTAATCATAAAGAAAGACAAAAAACAGGAAGAGTCTTTCCCTTGAAGACAGTTACATTTGTCCATGAAATTCATACACGTGACAATAAATCTGCCATGACATTTGTGTTCCAGGCACTGGTTCAATAGAAAACTGGAATTCCTGCAATGCCAAAGACCACCTTAATAATCTGCTGTTCTTAGTCTTTGACGATTTCAGAACGTCAATGGCCTGTAACCAAACTTTCTTCCAGTCAAGAACCTGGCGAACTTCTCACATGCCCATACAATAGCCAAGCACTCTCTCTCAATAGTGGAGTATTTCTCCTGTGTCTTTGAGAACTTTTTACTGGCGTATTGCACGGGATGTAACAAAGCACTTTTTCCTGCAACAGTACCGCTCCATTCCTTTGGAACTGGCATCGGTTCTCAGAATAAAGTCTTCTGAGGGGGAGGGTAACAAAAGAACAGGAAATGCGTTGAGGGTGTTCTGAACACACTCCAAAGCCTCCTGGCACTCATCAGACCACACAATACTTTTGTTCTTCGTCCCTTTCGTCAGTTCAGTCAAAGGGGCCATCAGGGACGCAAAGTGGGGTACATATCGTTATAGTAAGACAATCCGATGAGTGACCTGATCCGTTTCTTTGTAGTGGGTTTGTGTAAAGATAAAATCTTTTCCACTTTCTTTCCTTCTGGCATCATTTTTCCCACTGAAATAGTGTGACCCAAAAACTCGAGAGTTTGAAAACCGGCACGAATTTTGGAGGGTCTCGCAGTCAGACCAAAACTTCTGAGTCTGGAAAAAACAGCTCGTAAGTTAGAAAGGAGGTCACTCCATGACTTTGCAGCCAACAAAATATCGTCAAAAAAACTGACTGCACCACATTCATGGAGTTTCAGGACTCGCATCATTCTAGCAAAAGAAGCTGGGGCTTTTTGCAAACCGAATGGCATTTTCGTCCATTGGAAAAGACCAAAAGGTGTTTGAAATGCTGTCTTTTCCTTGTCAGCTTCAGCCATTGGAATCTGCCAGTATCCTTTAATCAAGTCTACTTTCACAAAATAATTTTCTTCTGAGAGCGGACACAGAAGTTCTTCAATGTCTGGGATGGGGTCGGCATCGAACACAGTGATCTTATTAATTTCCTGTAATCGATGCAGAACCGCACCGAGCCATCAGGTTTGCCCACCAATACAACTGGTGAGCTGTACGGAGATGTAGAAGGTTCTATGACCTTTAAATCCAGCATTACTTTGATTTCCTTTTCGACAACCTCTTTTTTTGCAAATGGGAGGGGTATGGTCTGGTTCGCACTGGTATTTCAGTAGTTAACTGAATACTATGGGGTTTCAATACCTGTCACTGTACCTGGGGTATCTGTCAACACATCCTGAAAGTCTTTCAAAATGTCTTTGATCTGTTCTGTTTGACTTGCAGACAAATCATTCGACAGAACCACATCATCATAGGTTTCACCTTGATAGACGAGTAGGAAGGGGTACAACATCATCTGCACTGGTAGATGTTAACACTCCTACATTTGCTGATTTCACAACCTTTGACTTGTCCCTGTACGTTCATTTGGTACAAAATCATCACTGATAATATCTGTCATGTTGACATCAGTTTCTGACAATAGGACATATCCATTCAACTGACTGGTTGATGGCAACATTGTACGTTCAACATACTTCAACATGTTCACGTGAAATACCTTCTCAGTGTTTGCCATTTTGATCTTATAATTAACTGCAAGAAATTTTTCGACCACCTGAAAAGGACCCTTCCACATAACACGAAGCTTGTTATGTTCATCAGTGAGTAGTACAAGGACTTTATCCCTACACTGAAGGAACGTGCCTTTGCTTTTCTGTCTGCAAAGACCTTGTACACATCTGTTTTTCTATCAGCTGACTGTTGAGCAAGCTCACATGCTCCTTCAAACGATTATGCAGTCATAAACGTATTGGTAAACAGTTTTACTGTCAGGCATGTCCGTCTTTTTCGTCCATTGTGTCATCAGTAGATCCAAAGGACCCCTTGGTGAGTGTCCGAAAAGAAGCTCGAATGGTGAGAATTCAGCGTTCGTTCGGCATTTTCCCCGTATGCGAAAAGCAAAGCCGTATGAACGATCCCATTCATGGGGTTCCTGCCTTGCAACCTTTCTCACATGGACTTTAACGTTCCATTGAAACGTTCAACCATGCCATTCGATTGGGATGATATGGCGTGGTTGAAATGGAAGAGATTGACAACAGTCTGTAAATTTCTCATCATGTGATCGGAAATGAATTGCGTTCCACAATCCGAGAGAACTTCGTCTGGAAGACCCACTCTGGAAAAAATCGCAAGTAGGGTTTCAGCGACAGACACTGTATCAATTTTCTTCAGTGGAATCGCTTCTGGATACCTTGTCGCTGTATCCACCAAAGTTAAGATATAGCGATATCCGGAAGAAGACAGTGGTAAGGCCCAACAAGATCAATAGCCACCTTCCGAAATGGAACGGAAATGAGAGGCATTTTTGTGCAAAGGTGCACATGGGACGCGACCTTTCTGAGATGCTTTTGGCAGATGTCACATGAACGGCATATTCTGTAACTTCCTTTGTGCACCTGGCCAATAAAAAGAATCAAGAACTCTCTTAATGTCTTTTGATTCACAGTGACCAGCGAACAATGCATCAGAGCCGTGTGAAGTACTGGCTTTGGAACGACAACTTGTTTGCTGACCTGTCAAGGTACACACCTGTAGAGAATGTCAGAGTCCAGTATGTATGTTGGTTTGTCCGTTGGTATGTCAGTGACTGTGTCTTAGCAGGGCTGTGTCTTAGCTCCGGTCCTCTTCAACGCTTCTTCACCTGCATGCTGTCCCACGCTGTCCAAGACCTGGAGAAGGGAGTCTACTTCCGCTATCGTCTGGACGGCTCCCTCTTTGACCTTCGTCGCCTCACTGCCAAGACAAAGAGCATCAAAGATCTCCTTCAAGAAGTCCTCTTTGCCGATGACTGCGCACTGGTGGACCCCTGCAGAATCCGATCTGCAAACGATGCTTGACCGCTTCTTCCGATGCTTCAAAGCTCTTCGGCTGACAATCACCCCGGAAAGACTGAGGTGCTTCACCAACCCGCACCAAACACCAACCCCTCGGCACCCACCATCGTCATTGACGACTCCCAGCTTGCGGACGTTGAACATTTCAGAATATCTAGGAAGTACCATCTCCTGTGATGGCTCCCTGGACAGGGAAGTTGATGCCCGTAAACAGCAAAGCAAGCCAAGCACTGGGAAGACTCCGCAACAGAGTGCTTAGTCAACCCCACATTCCGCTGACTACAAAACTGAGAGTTTACAAACGCAGTGGTCTTGCCCTCTCTCCTCTATGGGTGCGAATCTTGGACACTGTACCGCAGACACGTCAAGAAGCTGGAGAACTTCCACATGCGAGCTCTTCGCTCCATACTCGGAATCCATTGGCAGGACCGTGTTTCCAACCTCGAGGTCCTGGACCGTGCTACACTACAAGTATCGAGTCCATGCTCATCAAGGCCCAGCTTCGATGGGTGGGGCATTGTCATCCGTATGGAAAGAGCACCGTATGCCAAGGCGAGCTGTACAGAGAGCTTCTGCGCGGCAAGAGAAACCAAGGACGCCCAAGAAACGGTACAAGGACTTGGTCAAATCAAACCTCCAGTGGTGCGAACTCAAACCAAAAGAACTAGAGGAGTGCGCCAGTGACCGACCTCTGTGGCGGGCCACAATTCACAAAGCCGCTAACACACTTCGAAAGTACTCGACGCCAAAAGCTGACTGCCGCCAGGGATCAACGTCACAGAGCAGCAGCAGCAGTGATCACGACAACGGACTTCCAGTGCCCCCACTGTTCCAGACTCTGCGCCTCCAGATTGGGGCTGCAGAGCCACCTCCGCGTACATCGATGAGCTGCAGAAACGCTAAACGTCATCTTCGGATCGAAGGACTACCACACATGTCAGTGACAGTCTGTTTAGCAGCAGAAAGTATTGTCGTCAGCGTCTCGTCTTTTCCTGGATTTCTTTTAGATCATCTGGGGTAATCTGGGTTCATCCAGTTTTGAGACTTTTAGTGGCTTTTTAGCTTTCCCTGCTCTATGATGTCTGATCTAGTACTCACAAGACAAGGAATGAACGATCCTCCAGCACCACCATGTACTGTAGCGACACCTGGGAAATAGCCCAAGAAACAAGTCGCAGACTGGGTATCGATAACACAGGCGGTAAGAAATCCGGATAGTCCGGTGTAAACGACCGAATTTTCGCCAGCGGAAACGTTTCAATCTTGCCTCCAAACGACCTACACTTTGGACAGTGTTGAGATACTGGTTTTGAAGCACGAAGGATTTTCTTAAAACCAGCAGTGGTGCACCCGTGTCTCGCAAAACCGAAGCCTGCAATCCGTTGATGGCCCGTTTTCTAACACCAGTCCATCAACCCATTGATCTGGTGCCAAAACAAGGCCTTTCACAATCAGTGGAAAACTAATGCGGGTCTTGAATCATTTGGTTTGAAAGGGCAATCTTTTTCAAATGGAACTTGCCATCAGAAAAGAAACGTCGCATTGTCTGATCGGCAGCCGACTGATTTTGTGAACTTTGGTTCTGTCCACGAACTGGCCAAAAGGTCTACGCGTGGTCATTGTCCACGACCTCGGAACGTTTGCCGAGGAGCAACGGGTTTTCCGGCGGTGAGTACTGGTACTGATGAAAGTCACTCAAACCGCGGAAAGATCCCTGTCCGTTCCTAGGATAGGTATATCCTTGAGGACCAGAAATGACCCACGATTTTCTTTCCTGTAACTTCCCTGTCCCGATGGGATAGTACATGACGCATGAGACTCAAAGATGGAAAATTCTCTTTTCCTAGCCACGCCTTATCTGGGTGAGCGATGCAATACTGATCAGCCATCTGACACATTTCCTCAACGCTTTCAAATTGCCTTTCTTTAAGGAAAGTGCCAGACTTTGCTCACGCTCTGAAAATTGTTCTCTAAATGAGATCTCGCAATGAAAAGTTTTGTTCGGTTTTGATAAATGTTCGATCAAAAGACTCAACATTAAAACGCTGAAACGTTCTCTTTGGGGCAGGATTGAAAGTTGTTCGTTTTTGATAAATCGACATCGATCTAAACAGA
>JAFLJL010002070.1:0-29019 GCA_018398815.1 Conus ventricosus
ATTTTTATTAAAAGTTTAAAAATAGTGAACTTTTTGACGAAGAAATCAAAGTGATGAACTTTGACTGTAGTGATTCAGAAAAAGCTAAAATGCGGCAGACGTTATGTAAGGTTAACAGCCTTGAAGTTTTGGGCAACGTTTAGGTTAAGCATAAAAAAGCGGGTTTTTACTTACTTTATATATATTTATTTTTTGATTTACTTTAAATATTTTGAGTTAAAAAATGAGCCTCACAAACGTGTCTGAGTTTGAAAAAACTGCCGGCCAACGCACTGTCGAAAGGTAGTGACAAACAATTAATCAATATGTTTAGCGAAGTAGACATGGGCATCATTAACCCATCGAACGTTCATGAAAGCGTAGCATATGCTATCTCTAAAATCCCAGAGCTATTAAAAACGCGAACCACCAGTAAAAGTGTTGTTGGCCGTTCTGTTTGATTATATTACGCCCGATGATACTAACATGCCAGTCCGGGGTTTCAACAAGGCAGAAAAAAGTTATTAGCTATCACGACTTTAACTCTGACTGGGCCGATTACATGCTTACACAGTTTAACCACGAAGTGAGGAGGCAAATTTAAAGGGGGTTCTGCTGGTCTGAAGGGGACAGTCCTTGAATCAAATTAAGACAAACAAAGTTTATCCTATAGTTGGCAATTCTCACCTTCCTCTCCCCAAAGAGTTAGTTTTAAAACGAGCAGTCTTAAACATAAAAAATCCTGACAACATGGTTTTATGTGGTGTGTTTTAGCACATTTACACCCCGTTATAAAGAATGCAGAAAGAGTATCTAATTATGAACAATACAAACAAGAGCTGAACTTTGATAACATAGCCTTTCCAGTAAGTATAGAAAGTATATCTCAGTTTGAAGAGCAAAACAAACCAATCACTGTAAACGTATACGATTGGTCTGTAGAAGCTGATCTAGTGCCTCTAAGGGTTTCTCCCAACGCCCCAAATTTAGGCGAACCACTTGGCAACATGTAGACTTGATCCTGTTTACAGACGGCCCTAAGAGCCATTATGTATTAATTAGAACAATAACAGACTATTAGCCTATACTACAAAGCATCCCGCTAAACAAGAAGCTTTGTAGAAGATGTTTGGTTAGAATACCAACTATAGAAGCAGCCGCCAGTCATAGAACTCATTGTAAAGTTTGTTAGACTGCGAAACCAAACTCCTCACACCTAACCCCGGGCTCTAAAGTTAGTTTTAGAATTTACACAAAATGCAGATGAGCCCGTACGTGGTTTATGCTGACTTTGAATCAATTTTTGCCGCAGTACTATGGCCCACAACGCAAGGGAAAAAAAAACAACCTTATTAACCCACCATCAGATCTGTTCTTATGCGTTTATTGTTGTTAGGTCAGATTGGGGTACACACACGTCCAGAGAATTAAGAAGCCCCCCAAAGCAGCTAGTAGATTTCTAGAGCAGATGAAACAACTTCGCAATCAGTTATCCAACCAAATAAATCTTCAGACATTGTTATGACCCTGAAGACCAAGAACGCTATGACTCATCTACACACTGTTGGATATGTAATAAAAAATTATTAGGCGATACAGTAAGAGACCACGATCACATTACTCGCAAATTCCAGAGGAGCTGCACACAAAATTGTAATCTTCAACTTAAGGTTGACCCTAAGACATGGAAACTGCCTATCTTCTTTCAAAAACTTACGAGGTTACGATTCTCATTTTATCATGCAAGCAGTGACTTCTGAATATAAGAGGGTTACCTGCATTGCACAGTCTTCAGAAAAGTATATGACTTTACTCTTGTTTTGTGTCATGTGACGTAGCCTCACATCAAGGCAGTGACGCTCCATCACTGTAGTTAGTGTATGAATCATTTCCCCATCCCACTACTGAAAGGAAGAATATTCGTGTGGCTTGGACTAGTGTAGTGGGGCGTCCCCAAAAATTTTGTGAGTATGACTCGGTAAAGAAACAAACGTGGTCTTGGGTGAAAGTGACCACTGAGAGATAGTTTAACAAGGGCTGGTAAGGTGTGGTCATGTTTTTTGAACACTGAGTTTGCCCCTCACTAGGAGGAGGGGGGAAAGAATCAGTTTTAACCCAGCAGATGGCCTAGAGACTCGAACCCTGTCAGGCGTTGGTCCTTGTGGGACCAGTCATTCCAGCCCTTCACCTTTTACCTTCGCCCTTCACCCTTCACCTTTCCCCCCCGTGAGGTGGTTGAAGATGGCCATGGTGTGGGGAACACCCGGTAGGCAGCCCCAGGAATTAAGGACTCCAGGGAGAGGAGTCGGGAACTGTCATCTCTCCAGGGACAGGAAAAGGGACGAGGGGAGGAGTTGGAACTCATCTCTCCAGTGACAAGAAGAGTCGAGGGAGAGGAGTCGGAAGTATATCTCCAGGACGGGAGAAATGGGGGGGCGAGATGTGTCTGAGAGAGACAGGGAATCCTAAAAGGATGAGGCGAGTCGAATTCGGATTGCAGGCATAGCATCAAGGAGTGAGAGAATCATTTATTTTCCTGGTCTGGATTTTGTGGGCCAATGTTGTGTGAAGGCCGTGACTTTATGAGTCTTGAGGAGTTAGTTTCCCTCTCAGTGGAAAGAGAGCTACATGTATAAAATCTGGTTTATAAATTGTTTGATGCGATTTAGTAAAGTGTTTTCCCGAAGGAGAGGGGAGAGAAGAAAAAACATTCGGTAGTGCGCCTTTTGGTTGATTGGAAAGATTGCGTGTGCGTATGGAGTAAATGCTGTCTGAATGCGCGTGTGCAAAAGTGACAGTGTGACAGTGGGGGACCCCGACTCCAGTCTCACCGACGTAGCTGCCGTTGTTTTGTTTCCCCCTAGAAAAAAAAAAAAAGAAGAAAGATTTCTATTTGTACCTTCAGAGGAAGGATTTCTATTTGTGCCCTTGGGCTTTAAAAAAAAAAAGATTTCTATTTGTACCTCAAGGTTTGGGGAAGAAAAAAAGGAAAGATTTCTATTTGTACCCCTCAAGGGTTTGAGGGAAGGAAAAAAAAAGAAGAAATTTTAAATTATTTATTGTGTATAATATTTGCAATTTTTTTTGTTCTATTTCTATGTGTGTTTAAGGTGGTTGAGATTACTTTTGGTTGCTCTACTCCGTTAAGGTTTTTTTTTGGTGGATTTCCTTTGGACCCTTTCCCCCTCAGGCGTAGCCTCAACCTCCTCTTGCTCGTTCCTGGCAGCAAGGGGGCAGGGCGTTGAGGAGTCGCTGCCCTTTCCCCCTGGGTTTATTGATTTTTTGTCCCCTTCCCCAGGCTGATACCCCAACCTCTTCCTGCGTTTAGCAGGGGGGCATGGCGTGGGGGAGTCGGTAGTCTTCCCTTCTCGTAAATATCTATTTTTTTTCCCTTTCTATTGTTTCTTTTTGTTTTTTTTTCCCCTTGCCCCTCGAGTGTGGGATCAGCTTCACCCCGTCACGCAAATATTTGTAGGTGGTGGAGTTGATTACCGCTCAGCCCAAATAAACATCTTTATCTTTTGATTATTTTTTTTTTCTGTGTGTTGCGAGATTTTCTTTGCGTTTGGGTGAATGAACATTTATTGATTGATTGTTTTAGATTTTTGTATTATTTACTGTAGTGTGTTTTATTGTGCGTGATTTGTTTTCCCGTCTCCAGTTTTAACGGGAGACAGTGACCACTAGGGTGCTGTCTGAGGGCTTCTTTTGTTGTTCTTGATTTCTTCGCACTTTTCCGGTCCTGTGTAATCCTTTCATTTCCTTTTCACCCCCTTTTTCAAAACTCTTAAACCTCTCCTAAATAAGCTCCTATCTAGTTTTCTTTCTACATTTTCACCCTTTTAGGTAGGATTTTCCGCTAGTTTGTGTTTCTTCCCCCTCTTTTTAATTGTTTGTGCTTCCATTTGTTTTGTAAATTTATATTCATTTTTTGTATAAGGCGGTACTTTTGTTTTGTAAATTCATTTAAAATTTAAAGTAAGAAAGAAAGACTGACAACAAGAACATTTAAGAACTAAACTTTATAAAAGAATTTATTTTCAGAAAACTTTATTGTGTTTTTTTTCCTTTCTTAGGAAAACAGATTTGCTTTTGAACCTCATTTTTTAAAAAAAATTCCAAATTGATAGCAGTTTGCAAATTACTTTTGGAAAAATACATTCCTTGGATTTAATATCTACCTGTTTTAGTAAGCTGTTTTCTGTTTTACACCGGAAATTGAATTTTTATTTGTATATACTAATAATTACATTTTTTGTGAAATATACAGCGCCATCATATATCGCCTTATTTTTATTCATACTTAGAAATTGTTTGTTTATATCTGTTGACGATTCATTATGGATGATTTTGATAAATATGTTCAACAAGCGGAACGCTTGGGTTTTTTGATGGAGAAAACTTACTAACTATGTGCAACAATGCACAGATAGGGCAGACAGGTAAGAGAGAGAGAAGAAAATAGACTACAGAGGGAAGCTGAAGCTGAAGAAAATAGACTACAGAGGGAAGCTGAAATTGAAAAAAAAAAGATTACAGAGGGAAGCTGGAAGCTGAAGAAAATAGACTACAGAGGGAAATTGAAAGTTAAAGAAAAAAGACTACAGAGGGAAGCTGAAATTGAAGAAAATAAGATACAGAGGGAAGCTGAAGATAAAGACGTCAATTTAAGTTGAGGCAGTTAAAAACTAGAGACTGATGCTGAAATTAAAAGATTACAGGCATTGAGAGAACCTCCCACCAGCTCCACCAGTCGGTTCCGCAAGCGCGCCTCAACCAAAAGCGGCATATATTCCCAAAGTTACCACCTTTCGAGGAAAAAACGGTTTGACTAGATAGTTTTCTTTTCCGTTTTTGAAAGTCACGCAACGTCTTGTGGTTGGCCAAAGGAAAAGTGGACATTGTATATTGCGTCGTTGTTTAAGGGTTAGCGCTTTGGCTTTGTACACACACTCGCGGCGAAAAAATTTAACTTGGGATCAGTTGAAAGAAGAACTCCTCAAGAAATTTCAATTTTCTGCTGATCGTTTTCACGAACGTTTCGTTCTGTGCGCCCTGAAAAAGGAGAATCGTTTCCGTCGTTTCTAATTCGTATGAGTCATGTTTGATCGATGGATCGATTTATAAAAAAACGAACAAAACTTTTCAATCACTGCGAGATCTCCTTCTTAGAAAACCCAACTTTTCCAGAGCGTGAGCAAAGATCTGGCCCTTTCCTTAAGAAAGGCATTTCAAAGCGTTGAGGAAATGTGTCAGAGGGCTGATCAGTATTGTATCGTCACCCAGATAAGGGCGTGGGCTAGGAAAGGAGAATTTTCAATTTCTTTGGGGTCTCATGCGTCATGTACTATCCCATCAGGACAGGGAAGTTACAGGAAAGGAAATCGTGGGTCATTTTGAGTCCTCGAGGATTGCGTATCCTAGGAACGGCGGGAATTTTTCCGCGGTTCGAGTGACTTTCGTCAGTACCAGTACTCACCGCCGGAAAGCCCCTTTTACTCCTCAGCAAACGTTCCGAGGTCGTGGACAACGACCCACCACGTAGACCTTTTGGGCCAGTTCGTGGACAGAACAGAAGTTCAAAAAAATCAGTCGGGCTGCCGATCAGACAATGCGATGTTTCTTTTGTGAATGGCAAGTTCCATTTGAGGAAAAATTGCCCTTTAAAAACCAAATGATTCAAACCCGCATTTTTCTCCACTGATTGTGAAGAAGGCCTTTTTTTTTTGGCACCACATAAAGCTGTTGATGGATGGTGTTAGAAGACGGAGCCATCAACGGATTGCGGGCTTTGGTTTTTGCGAGACACTGGGGTGCACCACCGCTGGTGTAGGGAAAAATCTTTCGTGTTTCCCAAAACCAGTATCTCCACTGTCCAAAAGTGTAGGTCCTTTGGAGGCAAGATTGAAACTTTTCCCGCTGGCGGAAATTTCGGCCCGATACACCGTACTACCCCGGATTTCTTACCCCCTGTGTCATTGATAACCCAGTCTGCGACTTGATCTTGGGCAATTTGCCAGGGGTCGCTACAGTACATGGTGGTGCTGGAGGATCGTTTTTTCCCTTTGGGTCTTGTGAGTACCAGTTTCAAACATCGTAGAGCAGGGAAAGGCTACAAAGCCGCTAAAAGCCCTCAAAACTGGATGAACTCCAGATTACCCCAGATGATCTAAAGAAATGCAGGAAAAAGACGAGACGCTGTCGGACAATACTTTCTGCTCCCTAAACAGACTGTAACGGACAAACTAACGGACAAACCAACGTACATACTGGAATCTGACATTCTCTAAGGTGTGTCCCTGGACAGGAAAACAAAAAAGTTGTCGTTCCAAAGCCACTTAGAGAGACAGTGCTACATACGGCTCATGATGCATTGTTCGCTGGTCACTGTGGGATCAAAAGAACATAAAAGAGAGTTCTTGATTCTTTTTATTGGCCAGGTTTTCACAAAGGAAGTAACAGAATACTGCCTTTCATGTGACATCTGCCAAAAGACATCTCAGAAGGTCGCGTCCCATGTGCACCTTTGCACAAAATGCCTCTATTTCCGTCCCATTTCGGAAGGTGGCTATTGTTCTTTTTGGGCCTTTACACTGTCTTCTTCGGATATCGCTAATCTTAACTTTGGTGGATACAGCGACAAGGTACCCAGAGCGATTCCACTGAAGAAAATTGATACAGTGTCTATCGCTGAAGCCCTTTCTTGCGATTTTTTCCAGAGTGGGTCTTCCAGACGAAAATTCTCTCGGATTGTGGAACGCAATTCATTTCCGACTCATGAGTGAAATTTACGACTGTTGGTCAATCTCTTCCATTTCAACCACGCCATATCATCCCCAATCGAATGGCATGGTTTAACGTTTCAATGGAACGTTAAAGTCCATTTTTGAGAAAGGTTTTCAAGGCGAGAACCCATGAATGGGATCGTTTCATACCGGCTTTGCTTTTCGCATACAGGGAAATGCCGAACGAAACGCTGGGGGTTTTTCGCCCTTCGGCTTCTTTTTGGACACTCACCAAGGGGTCCTTTGGATCTACTGATGACACAATGGACGAAAAAGACGGACATACCTGACAGTAAAAAATGTTTACCAATACGTTTATGAACTGCATAATCGTTTGAAGGATGCATGTGAGCTTGCTTAACAGTCAGTGATAGAAAAACGATGTAACAAGTCTTTGCTGATAGAAAAGCAAAGGTACGTTCCTTCTGTGTAGGGATTTAAAATCCTTGTACTACTCACTGATGAACAAAAACAAACTTCGTTTATGTGGAAGGGTCCTTTTTAGGTGGTCGAAAAAATTTCTGCAGTTATTATAAGATCAAAATGGCAAACACTGAGAAGGTATTTCATGTGAAAATGTTGAAGAAGTTTTGTTGAACGTACAAATGTTGCCATCAACCAGTCAGTTGAGTGGATATTCCTGTGTCAGAAAACTATGTCAACATGACAGACATTATCGTGATGAATTGTACCCAATGTGACGTACAGGGACAGATCAAAGGTTTTTGAAACGCAAATGTAGGGGGTGTTAACATCTACCAGTGCAGTGATGTTGTACCCCTTCCTACTCTGTCTGTCAAAGGGGAAACCCCATGATGATGTGATTTTTTTCTAATGAAATTTGTCTTCAAGTCAAACAGAACAGCTCAAAGAAATTTTGAAAGACTTTCATGCAGGATGTGTTGACAGATACCCCAGGTACAGTTACTGGTATTGAACCCCTTTGTATTCAGTTAACTACTCAAATACCAGTGCGAACCAGACCATACCCCCTCCCATTTGCAAAAAGAGAGGTTGTCGAGAGAGAAATCAAAGTAATGCTGGATTTAAAGGTCATAGAACCTTCTACATCCGTACAGCTCACCAGTTGTATTGGTGGACAAACCTGATGGATCGGTGCGTTCTGCATCGATTAAGGAAATTAAATAAGATCCTGTGTTTGATGCCCAGCCCATCCCGACATTGAAGAACTTCTGTGTCAGCTCTCAGAAGGAAAATATTTTTTGGGAAATAGACTTGACTAAAGGATTTCTGGGAGATTCCAAAGGCTGAAGCTGACAAGGAAAAGACAGCATTTCAAACACCTTTTGGTCTTTTCCAATGGACGAAAATGCCATTTGGTTTGCAAAATGCCCCAGCTTCTTTTCTAGAATGATGCGAGCCCCCGAAAATCCATGAATGTGGTAAATCAGTTTTTTTGACGACATTTTGTTGGCTGCAAAAGTCATGGAGTGGGCCTCCTTTCTAACTTGCGAGCTGTTTTTTCCAGGCTCAGAGGTTTTGGGTTGACTGCAAGACCATCCAAAAAATTTGTGCCGGTTTTCAACTCTCGGTTTTTGGGTCACACTATTTCAGTGGGAAAAAAAGATGCCCGAGGGAAAGGGAAAATGGAAAAGATTTTATCTTTACTTAAACCCACTACAAAGAAATAGATCAGGTCACTCATCGGATTGTTGTCTTACTATAGACGATATGTACCCCACTTTGCGTCCCCGACGGCCCCTTTGACTGAACTGACGAAAGGGACGAAGAACAAAAGTATTGTGTGGTTGAGAGTGCCAGAAGGCTTTGGAGTTTTGTTCAGAACACCCTCAACTCATTTCCTGTTCTTTTGTTACCCTCCCTCTCAGAAGACTTTATTTTGAGAACTGATGCCAGTTCCAAGGAATGGGAGCGGTTACTGTTGCAGGAAAAAAGTGCTTTGTTACATCCAGTGCAATTTCGCCAGTAAGAAGTTCTCAAGACACAGGAGAAAAACTCCACTATTGAGAGGAGTGCTTGGCTATTGTATGGGCATGTGAGAAGTTCACCGGTTCTTGATGGAAGTTTCAGTTACAGACTGACCATAGGCCCCTGAGTTCTTGAAAACGTCAAAAACTAAGAACAGCAGATATTAAGATGGTCTTTGGCATTGCAGGAATTCCAGTTTCCATTGAACCAGTGCCTGGAACACAAAATGTCATGGCAGATTTATTGTCACGTGTATGAATATTCATGGACAAATGTAACTGTCTTCAAGGGAAAGACTATTCCTGTTTTTGTCTTTCTTAATGATTACGGTGTGTGATCTCATTTGACAGTGCATTGTATGCTATTTACTGTTTAAATCAAGTGGTATTTAGCATAATTTGCTTGTTGAAGTGGGCTATATGTTTTACAAGCAAAAACTACTTGATGTTGATGTATTACATATCTATTCTTTGCTTTATTCTTTCGTAAACAATGAAAAATCATTCATGTACTATTTATGTCTAACTTGCTTGTGAAGATGAATATTTATCTATGGGTGATGAGCAAATAACCCTTTAGAAATGTATATACACATGTTTTGATTGTGCAATGAGACAAACCAATTTTTTTTCATTTGTCACTGTCAACAATGGAAGCTTTTGATTTTCAATGGACTATAACATTACATGTGGAAAAAAACTATGTTTAAACTATGTTTATTTTGTTTACATGTCTATTGAGAAACATTTACACTTGGAAATATTCTCATTTTCATGAGGGTTTGAAACATATGATGTGAACAAAGATCAAGGGAAATTTTGTGCTTCACATCTTAATGTATGAACACAATTTGTTACTTGAATTGTTAATATCCTAATTGTTTTATCCATGTAATTTGTGAAATGTATTTTGTGAAGTATGGTGATCAATTATGAATTTTTTTTTTTTAGAAAGACTGAAAGTTTGAAATATGCTATTATGGTGGATCATGATGATTGATTCTATACGTTGATTATTAATTTGGTGAATCTGTGTGATGGTTACACATTTTGAGATTCATGGCTGAAGATGTGTTTAGTGAAGTTGTATATCCTTTAAAAAAATTTCTGGAGGGAAAAATTTTTTATCCAGGATGGGGGGTTGTCATGTGACGTAGCCTCACATCAAGGCATGTGACGCTCCATCACATGTAGTTAGTGATATGAATCATTTCCCCCTGCCACTACTGAAAAAGGAAGAATTTTGTGTGGCTTGACTAGTGTAGTGGGGGTCCCCAAATAATTGTGAGTATGATCGGTAAAGAAACAAAAAGTGGTCATTGGGTGAAAGTGACCACTGAGAGTAGTTTACAAGGGCTGGTAAGGTGCTGGTCATGTGTTTTGAACACGAGTAAAGCATCACTAGGAGGAGGAGGAAAGAATCGTTTTTAACCCCGCAGATGGCCTAGAGACTCGAAACCTGTCGGACGTTGGTCCTTGCTGCTGACCCGTCATTTTCCAGCCCTTCACCTTTTACCCCTTTGCCCCTTTCCCCCTTTACCTTTCACCCCGTGAGGTGGTTGAAAGATGGCCATGGTGTGGGGAACCACCGGTAGGCAGCCCAGGAATTAAGGGGCCTCCAGGGAGAGGAGTCGGGAACTCGTCATCTCTCCAGGGACAGGAGAAGACGAGGGAGAGGGGTTGGAACTCATCTCTCCAGTGACAAGAAGAGCGAGGGAGAGGAGTCGGAAGTCATATCTCCAGGACGGGAGAAATCGAGGGGGCGAGATGATTTTCTGGAGAGACAGGGATCCTGAAAGGATGAGGCGAGTCGTTAATTCGGATGCAGGATAGCATCAAGGAGTGAGAGAATCATTTTTTTCCTGGTCTGGATTTTGTGGGCCAAAGTTTTTGTGAAGCCGTGACTTTATGAAGTCTTGAGTGAGTTTAGTTTGCCTCTCGTGGAAAGAGAGCTACATGTATAAAATCTGTTTATAAAATTGTTTGATGCGATTTAGTAAAGTGTTTTTCCCCAAGGGAGAGGGGGAGAAGAAAAAACATTCGGTGTGCGCCTTTTGGTTGATTGGAAAGATTGGTGTGCGTATGGAGTAAATGCTGTCATGAATGCGCGTGTGCAAAAGTGACAGTGTGACAGATGTTTATTCCTTTTAAAGGGCTCAGCCCAACATCTGATGGCAAGTTTAGAAAGTTAGCAGGGTCTCTACAAGACTATCCAATAACTAAACAATACTTTGATCCATCTTTAGGTGCGCAAAGGAGTTTATCCTTATGAATACATGAACTCGTGGGGGTAGGTTTGATGAAGACTCGCTTCCTCCTAAAGGAGCTTTCTTTTCTAGTCTTAGAGGCAAAGACATAATGATTCTGAATATGAATATGCACAGAAAGCCTGGACAGAATTACACTGTAAACCAATGGGGATTATCACGATCAATATTTATTTGGGAGACGTGTGTTTATTGGCAGACGTCTTTCAGAATTACAGAACTACATGCATGAAACATTACTGTCTAGACTCATCGCATTACATCTCTGCCCAGGTCTTTCTTGGGACGCCTTCTTAAAGTCTACAAACATCAAGATTGATTTAATTTCTGATCTACCTACACTTCAGATGATTGAAGGGGGGCTGAGGGGGGGGATTAGCATGGCCTCACATTTCCCTTACTGCAAAGCTAACAACAAATATTTAGAGATTATGATTTCCTACTAAACCATCCAACTATTTAATGTACTAGACGCCAACAATCTGTATGGGTGGGCCATGAGTCAACCGCTTCCACTGAGAAACTTTACAATGATAAAAGGGCCTCATTTAAAGTTAATACTGTGTTAAGTATGTTGTCACAGCTTCCACCTGATAATCCGTAGGGGTAATCTTAGAAGTAGACTTAGAAAACCTTGTGAACTACACGATCTTCACAGCGATTACCCCTAGCCGCAGAAAGATTAAAGATGGTCCCATCGAACCGCCTAAACTTGTTCCCAATCTTCGCAACAAAATAAGTATGTTTGTCATTACAGATCCTACAGTTTTACTTAAGACCACGGACTGAAACTAAGAGCTGTTTTACAGAATTAATTACCTGTGATCAAGAGCCCTTTTTGAGGCCGTACATCAAGAAGAACACTGATCTTAGAACTCAAGCCACTAAAAGCTTAAAAAAAGACTTTTTTTAAACTAATAAACAACAGCTGTTTTGGAAAAAATATGGAAATTCCACACAAACGTAAAGAGGTAAAATTAGTTACAAAAGAAAACCAAGAAATTTAAGTTTCCTCTAAGCCAAACTATCAAAATTTTAAAAAGTTTAAATTGACCCCTTTAGTTGGATTTGTTTGAAAAAAAAGGGAAAGGTTTAATTTTGGACAAGCCGGGTGTTTTTTCCTTTTTTTTCCACCGTTTTAATTTGTAAAAAGGTTTTGATTTTTTGGGAAATTTTCGGTACGCCCTATTTTAAAAAACCGCGGTTACCCAGAAGCAAGAGTTTTTTTACACAGAACAAATAGTTTTATTCTAGACGCCCAACAGAAGACTTTTTTAAAAGGGTTTTTAAAGAAACAGAAGGGGCTAAAGGAGTGATGGGTGGTACGACAAAAGGGCGACTACCCAAAAAGACGTCCTTTACATTCAACGCGAACAAGAAAGGGATTGGAAAGATGAAGGATAAAACTTAATGGGACATTTTAAAAAAGAATATGGGGGTTTTTGGGGTCCAAAAAGTACAGCGTTGGGGGGGCCGGGATTTCGGTAATGAAGAAGGCTAAAGGCTTAAGTAAAGAATTTGTAAAAAAAAATATATCTCACCCAACTACAAGCAAGCTTTTTTTGGGAAAAACAAAAAAATTTTATCAACAAATTTAATCTGCGCTTATTTCTTCATCAAGTAAACAATGCTTTTAAAACAAGAAATAAAATAGTCTTTAAAAAAAACAAAGAGAATTTTACGTAAACCCGATTTTTTCTATGCGTGGGGGGGCTTTGGAAACTTTAAAGTTTAAAACTTGGCTTTTTAACAAAACTTAAGAACTTAACAAAAAAACCAACTTGTATTTAACTTAAAAAACCTAACTATATTTAAATTTAAAAACCAACTATTTACTTTTTTAAAAAACCAACTAGTACTTATTTAAAACCCCAAATTTGTATTTAAAAAAAAAAACTTTATTTTTTGCTTTTTTCCCCTTGTAATTTCCCTTGCATTTAACTTAAAAATTACTTTCTAAACAATTTTAACTTTTAACTTATTTAGTTTTTTTTTAACTTGTACTTTACTATTTTTAAAAAAACCTATTCCATAAAAAGGGGTCTACAACAGGGGGTTCCCATTTTTTTTCCCGGGGCGGGGTTCTTTTTTTTTTTCCCTGGCTTTGGGGGGGTTTTTTTTTTTGTTTTGGCTAATATGGTGTAGACATTTCTATGCTAAAACCCCCCCACCAAAAACAACGGGCCACCCAATAATAATAATACTTTTTTATCTTTTTGATTGTGAGGGGTTTTGGGGGGGTTAATTGCGTTGGGGGGCCCGGGCCGGCGATTTTGGTATTAAAAACAAACAATTTTTTTTTGCTGATTGGTTTTTTTTTTGCAGCTGTTTTCCCAAATTACTAGTTTACGCCCAGCCTCAACACTTGGGGGCTTTTAACTTAAAAAACTTTACCACTTGTGGCACATTCACTTGTGGTCCCTTTCTGCTCTTTCGGAGGGCCCGGGGGACTGTCCTGCGGTGTCTTTTCTCCTGATCGCTCATTTTTTTTATTGTTTTTTAAATTTAATTTGATAAAAATTAATTTGTTTAAAAAAGTAATTAATCCCATGAAAAGGGACATCATATTTTCCAAAATTTCCTGAAAATACTTTCCCCCCTGGAGAGTTTCTGGGGACTTTTTAAAAAACCCGGGGAATTTGTGAAAAAAGTCTTTTTTTTTAAACTTTTTCTGAAAAAGGGCCCCATCAAACTTACTAACTTAGATATAACTAATCTTTGTCCCCCCACGATCTAACCTTTTTTTAAACCCTACTGCTTCGTACCTAGCGTATACTTCTCAACGTTTTGAGGGTAAACATTGTTGAATCTGTTAAATATTTTAGTTCAACACCTAAATACTGTTTATTTTTTTCCGGGCAAGGGGCCAAAGAGTAAAAAATTCTTTCTTTAGGGCAGTTGCCCGGGGAGTAGTCTGCCTGCTCCTCACACTTTTTTTAGTTCTCACAATCCTTTTTTTAAAAAGCAATAAAAAAAAAAATTTATAAAACTTTAAAACCATAATTTAAAACCGCGGGTTTAAATTTACCCCCTCCCTTTTCGTTGGTGTTATAGTTTATTCAAACCCCTTGAAAAATGTTTGTTAGGAATAAAACCCCCCCCAACAGGGGGAAAGATAGAAAACTCCCAAAACCGGTTGAAAACCTTTTTTTTTAGCTTTAAACAACAAAAGATTTTTTAAATTTAAAAAGAAAAGACACCTTTGTATTAGATTATTTTAATTATTTTTTTTTTAAAAATAAAAGATGAGTAAAAAAAAGTTTTTCCAATAAAAATTTACCACTCTGCTGGGATTGGTGGTCTTATTTTAAGGCTATAGCGGGGTTAGCAAAAAACATTTTAAAATGAAGCCGCGATCTGGGAAAGGTTTAAAACCATTGAGGTATTTTTAAAAGGTTAAAAGTTGAAATTTTTCGGGGTTGCGCCCCAAAAAGCCCCCTTTCTGTTCCCCAACAGAATATTACCCCAAAAATATTAGTTCATGGGAAAGTTTTAATCTAAAAAATAAAAATTTATAAAAAGAGGGCAGAGTAGTTATGTTGGTAGGGGAGCTATTGTTAATGCAGGGGCCTTTCTGGAACAATTATATTTTTAAATTAAAATTTTCGGTTGATGAAGAAAGAGAACGCCATAAAAATGGCAAGGAAATTTAGCTAAACAAGAGCCGCTTAGGGAAAAAGGCAAAATTTGCCCATTTAGACTTTTTTAATAAAATTAAAAGAAAAGCCTTTGGCTACACACATTTACAGACTTGTTAGGCAATGAATGAGTTTTAACTTAGTGACGGGAAAGAATTCTAACATCGCCGCCGCCAAAAAACTTTGATTTTATGAACCATCTGAGGAACAGAAAATAGCAAATGGGTTTTTTTAATTATAGGTGGGGGGGAGAAAATCTCTCTTTTTGCTATTCAATCTAAAAAAAAATTTAAAAATAAAATTTTAAAATATAAAAATACAAAGTACAAAATATATTATTCCCTAAAGGGTATTGGAAAGGAAAGACCCCCTTTGAAAAACTAA
Source organism: Conus ventricosus (assembly GCA_018398815.1). NCBI lineage: Eukaryota > Metazoa > Mollusca > Gastropoda > Neogastropoda > Conidae > Conus > Conus ventricosus. The sequence goes on from JAFLJL010002070.1 coordinate 15,003, forward strand.
GTAAAAGCTGCTAGATTTGTCTGAATCAGATGCGAAAGCCGGGTTTCCCCCAAAAAGGGCAATTTGGCAATATATCTGCCTCCCCCCCAAAAGAATAATAAGGCCTGATTTGTTAACCCCATTTTAAAAGAAACCCACCAAGGGACTTGCTGTATCTCCCACATGCCCAAAGTTAAAGAAAAAGTTTAAGTTTTGCTCTGACGTTTTTGACTTGGCTTAAAGATACAAAGACGAAAAAATTTTTAAAAGGGTTTTAAAATTTTCAACTTGCTGGGGCTGGGGTTTTTTAAAACCCAAATATACATGAGAGGCCCTTTAAAATTTCCTAGGATATCCAGGGGGAGAGGGGGAAAAGATTTTTAAACCCTTCTGCCAACCAGCTTTTTTTTAAAACATCATTTTTTAATTTAGGAGGGGGACCCCCAGGAAACCATGGGATCGCAACCCTAGTAAAAAAATTTTTAATAAAAATCTAGTGAACCCGGGTTTACCTATCAATATCACAGAGAAATTAGGGACCAACGAAGTAAAATTCCCGAAGTACAGAACGCGTAACACAGAATGGGTTAGGGGGTTTGGGCCGGGCGTCTTACGCGCCATGAACAATGAAAATTTAAAGCAACGGGCCTTTTAAAACCATAAACACAAAAAAATTAAAAAAAAATTAGCTTACAAGGGGGGGCAAGGTAATAAAAAAACTCTTCCCTTTTGGGTTTAAAAGTAAAATACTTGTTTTCCCCTTTGGAGAGGCAGAGGGCGATGTTAGAATTAGAGCCACAGACCCTTTAAAATGGAGCGTAGACGTATATAAGGGTTGAAAAATTATGAAAAAAACCCCCTCCCGAAATATTATTTAAGAGGACCCCTCCTTCAAAAAACCCTGCCCCTAAAAGATCGTTTTTGCGAAAGTTGAAAGTTGTCCCCCAAACACAGTGCATTTTATTTTTAAACCCCTTTTTTTTTTTTAAATGCCCCCCCTTGGAGGAATGTAAATAGTTCGTTCAAGATCCCCAAATTTTAAATCTACACGTAACCCCCCTTTTTAAAACAACGATTTTTTCGATTTTTAGGGGTTTTTGGGGTTTTTTTTTTTTTTGTAAAAAGGTGTTTAATTTTTTGGCCAAAAGGGACATGAATGGCCCGTGTTTTTTGGATGAAAAAAGGGGGGTTTTCGTGCAAAAAAAATGGGTGAGTTTGAAAAAAACCTATTTAAATTCTCTCCTTTTCAATCTTCTTTTTCTGAGCCCTTTAGGGGGAGGGGTGGCCCTAAGTCGCTCCCCAATCAAGGTGTAAACGGGGGCCCCCGAGAGAGGTAGGGGCTTGCTTTTAGTGAGTCGCTACAGCATCCTGCTGGTTTTTGGGGGGACGGTATCGGGAAATTGGACGCCCTGCGTTCATATTAAAAATTCCTTCGTGGGGCCATCCTTTGCCCTTTCCCCTTTGCAGGGAAAGCTCTCCGGGGTGACTGTCAATTTCCTCCTTCATTGGGGCTACGCTCTATGATTTAACAAAGTAGAAATTCTAAAAGACAGAGGGGGAAAGTAGAGATTCAGACTCAGATGAGGAATAAGAGAGGTGGTAAAAGAAAGGGGTACCAAAACACAAACCAAGCTTCCTTTGGGGGAACCCAAAAGGGCCCCCAAAATTAAACCCCTAGCTCGGATTTCTCCCCTTTTCCCTTTCCCCAAGTGGGTTTTGAGGGATTTCTTCCAAAAATTTTCAAAAAAGACAAAAGACTCAGATCAGGTAGTTATCTTGTCAATTGTGCCAAAGGGCCCCCCCCGATTGTTGTTAAAAGAGATGGATCTCAGCTTATGCATATCCCCAGTGAAGGGTTTTTATTTTTTCCCTTTCTCCCAAATATTCGAAAGGGGTATTAGATGTGCTTTATCTACTGGACTTCTGAATCCAAAAAAAAGATGAGATGAAAAATCAGGGTTTTTTTACAGGTCCATAGATCAAAATCCTAAAGGAAGTAACTAATTTAAAAACACGCTATTCTTGACTTTTGCTATGTCAACTCCCCCGGGTTTTTCAAAGTGGGTTATGTTTGTGTGAAAATTTCAAACCCTTTTTTCCATTTCCCTTTTAGATGTTTCAAAAGGGCCAAAGCTTTTGGGGACCATTTAGCCTGTCGGGGCAAAATTTTGGGCCCTGAAATGTTTGGCAGAAGAAGCATGATGGGGGTTGTACAAATTTCTATAAACCCGGGGTCAATTGTAAGGGGGAACATCCACCCAAAACAAAAAGTTTTTCCATTTTGGGGAAAAAAGGGAAAGCGAAATTTAAAAAGTAAAGATTTGGGGAGAAATGTTCCTTTCCCCGGGGGCTAGAAGGTTAGTGGGGGTCAGGGGAATCCTTCGGCTGAAACTTTTGACAGAAGGTGGTTAAAGATTTGCCCAACCCGGGCATTTGGGGGGGTTTAAACTAGGGGCACCCATTCACTACTCTAAAAATAAATTGGGGCAGAAATGTTTCATCGGTTTTTGGGAAACCTTTCCGTCTTGAAAAGGGGCCCGGGGGAGGTTTTTTTCTCAAAAGGGAATTGGGGTTAAAATCCGGGATGTACAACAGGGTTTGGGCCCCCGCGGGGAGGGGGGAGTGTTTCGGGGTTTTGAGGATGCTTTTCAGAGGTCAGGGGTGAGGGGCCGGGGGAAGGGGTGTCCCCCCGCTGCAAAAACCCAAAGGCCCCATGCCGGGGCGGGGACCAGTGAAGCGTCCTTTTCGGACTCCCGCCCCCCCTAAGGGAAAAATTTGAACCCCGGTATTTGGCGCAGCAGGTTTCAGTCCGGGAAGAGCCAATTCCCAAACCATGGGAACAAACAATTTGAAATTTATCCCAAACAACGGCTTTTGTTTTTGTCCTGAAGAACCGTTTTAAATTTTTTTTGGGGGGACCGTAAGTTTCTGGAAAGAGGGATGATAAAAAATTCTTTTAACAACCTAACATGGGCATTTCTCCCGTAAATAAGGGGAAAATTTAAAACAAAATTTTCGAGCCTTGAGCTATTATTTTCGGGAAAAATCTTTAGGGAAATTTCCTTTTAGGAAACCCTTTTTAAAAGGGAAGTAAAAGCATGAGATTCCCGGTTTTTTCCCCGGGGGACTCAAAACCCCTTCTGCAACTTTCACGGAGAAGCGTTTCCTTTTCTTTATTTTTTCATAATTCCGGGGCCCAAAACAGAAATTCCCTTCCGCCCCGGGTATGGAAAGGGAGTGGAGCTCGAAACTCTTAAAAAAAAGGCTGTTTTTAAAAATGTTGTCTGTTTTTATCCCCCATCTTCTGTGATTTCGAAGAGTCAGTTTGGGGTTTAAAATTTTCAGCTCCCTAGCCCACTTTCCCTTTTTTTGGGGGGGGTTGAAGGTCATTCTCCACAGTGGGGAGGGAACCGGACAAAATTTTCCCAAGGGGAAAATTTTTGAAGTTTTTTTATTTGGGGTCATTATCCCCTGTCTTTTGGAAATTTTGGGCCCCCGCCTTTTTTTCCCCTTTGGTTCTTTTTACTCACTTGGACTTGTCCATTTGTGACCCCTTTCCCTTTTTTTTTTTAGAAAAGGGAGGTTCATAGGACCAAGCGGGGGTGAAACACTTTTCCCGGTTTTTTTTTCTTTTACGAACAAATCAGGATCCCCCCGGGAAAAAATGGAAGCTTTGTCGGGAATTTGGGAGTCTTTAAACACAACAGATTTTAAGTAGACCGCCTATGAATCTTTTTCAGGTTATGTTTATCCCGTTTTACAGGGTTTACTAAAGGGGATAGTAGAAAAGTGAAAGGGAAACTATTTCCCAAATCTCGTGATAAAACCCAAAAGAGTTAAGACCCCTTTGGGATGATAAAGATGCAAAAAATTTGAAGGGTAAGAGAAAGGTTTCTCAAAGAAATTTTTTTCTAGGGTTTTCCCATGGTGGGGGAAAAAAGTTAAACATCAGGCGTATAGGGCCTTTAAATTCATATAAATTTTTTAAAAACTAAAAAAAAAGGGTTTTTGGGAAAACCTTTTTTTCAAATTGTCCCTTTTAAAGGGTTTAAATTTAAGGAAATTGGGGAAAAAATCCAAAATTAAGGGAAAAAAAAATCGGGTGTAAACATTTTTAAAATGTTTGCCAAATAAATGGGTCGATTATTACAAAAAAAAAGGAGGTTGCTAACTTGCTAGCTGTACTATTATCAAAATTCGTCCAAAGGGCATTATTGCAAAGGGAAATTTCCGCGTATCAAAAGGGCAGCAAATCAAAAACTTGTTCCTTCCCAGCCCCGATATTTTTGAGGATTACAAATCGTTTTCCCGAAGGGTGAAATTAAAGGACGCCCTTTTGGGAAAACCCAAAAACTCACCCCCTGGGCCAGATGAAATTTATTACAATTTATTTTAACATTTGCCCCGTGGGGTTTTTTAAAATGTTTTTGTCTCTGGGTTTTTTTTTTATGGGTTTTGGGCCCCCCCCCCCCCCCGGGACTTTTCCCCCCCCCCCCCCCCCCCCCCAAAACCCGGGAAAAACCCCCCTCCTATAAAATCCCCCCCCCCCCCCCCCCCCCCAAAACCCCCCATGGGAGGAATTTTTATTTTTCCCAAAAATGGAAAAAATTTTAAAAATGTCCTTGGGGGCCTTTAGGAATTTTTTTTCCAAAAATGGTTGGGGATTTTTCCCGGGGGGGAAAAACCGCAGTTTTACTGGTTTATCGGGTTTGTTTTTGAGTCTTTTTTCCCCGGAATGCTTTGATCAATGGAGAAAAATGAGTTTTTATTTTTTTTTGATTTAGAAAAAACTTTTGAACAACATGGGGGCATGGAATTTTTTTCAGGACTTGAAGGCACTTGAAATTTTAAAGGGTTTAATTTTTCCAATTTTTTATTGGGTAATTTTTTTCTAACAACTTTATTCGACTTTTTCAATTTCCTTTTTAGCAGGGGGATGGGGGGGGCCCTCATTTTTCATCCCTTTCCCCCTTCGTTCAATTTGAAGATTAATAAAAATTTTGTCCCTCTTTAAAATCTGGGAAAAATAAGTCATTTTTGGGTTTATGACTTCTCCATCCTGCCAAGGGGGGAAAAATTTGGCTGCAGGGAACGGCAAAATTTAATTAGGGGTTTTAATTTGTGTTCACAGGGGGTTTCCCGAAAAAGGGTTTAAGTTTTAAGCTACTAAAGGGCAGATGTATTCATTTCCAAAGGGAAAAGATCCAGGGCTTAGAACCAGCTATTAGTCCCCAATGGCAGGGAAATTTAAAGTTTCCAAACAAGTGAAATTTTTGGGGGGGTTTTTTTTGTTAAAAAAGCTTTTTTATTTTTCCCCACATTAAGGGACATTAAACAATCTTTCCCGTCATTTTAATGTTTTGAAGGGGGTTTTGGGCACACTGATTGGGGGCAACAAGCAACTTTTTGCGATTGGGATCGGGGTTTGGGAGACCAAAGCTAAAATTAAAGGTTGGGGTGGTTTTAAAGGGCGCACAAAGTCTTTCCTTTAAAGCTCTTGATCCAAACCATCATCAAGACTGCGGATTCCGGGACACTTGCCATCTCCAAAAGAAAAGTTTGTATGTTGGGAATCGGGTTTAACCCCCTCTGGAGTAAAGGGGGTTGGGGTCTTTTTCCCTGAAATTTCTACCGGGAAAAAGAGGCAATCCCAAAACCCCAAACCCATGATATTGGGCATGAACCCGCCTTTTTTGAGCCCAAAAATACCTTTAAAACCAAATGAGATTTCCCCCACTAGGGGATTTGTATTTTGCCCCATTTCGGGGGAACTGGCATTAACCCTTTTATGCGTTGATGTTGGGCCCCTTACGACTGATTTTCCCCCTTGGAAATCGCCCCCCCCCCCCCCCCCCCCAAGGGTTAATTTATTTTAACTCAATTTAGAAAAGGTTTCCCCCCAGTTTGCATATAAAAAAATTTTTTTTTGGGGGCAATGTGAACTTTATAAAGATTTTTTCAATATTTTTACTGATTGGGTTTAAAAAAGGGAGGGGGGCCCGCAGTCCATTTTGGTGGAAAAGGTTTTTTGGGGCCTACTTTGTTAAATTGCGGGAAATTTGGGATCTGCTTAACTGGGTGAACTGAAGGGTTTAATTTTGGGCCCCCATGCGGGGTCCCAATCAGATCAAAAGATTTTTCCCTTTTTTTAAACGGGTTTATTTGGGGGGAAAAAACTAAAAAAACCCATCCTGGGCCCAAAAAACCCCTCCCAAACCCGGGTTTGACGGTTTTGAGTCAGGGAAATTTGGTTTTTTTTAATTCTCTCCTAGTAAAACCCTCAAAAAACAAAAAATTTTCTGTGTGGGTTTTTCCTTTTTAATTTCTAAAAAACTAAAAATTTCGGGTTTTTGGGGTTTTTTTCTTTTAAACCTGGGGGTTTTTCCTTTTTCATTTTTAATAACATCATTTTTGCGCAAACATTCTTCAAATGAGTCTCTGTCTTTCATGTGAAAAAAACACTACAGTCTTTAACTGTTCTCTAAAGTCTTTTAAAACCGAGTTATATTTCTGGCATAAAATCCACACACTTATCCCATCATGTCTTCCCTGAAAGCCGCTTTGACAAAGTGTTTCTCTTTTTAACTATATCTTTTTCTGCTGAACAGTCATCTATAATAAAGAGCGTCTGCGTTCCTTCAAACACTTTATAAAAGTATTCTAAACCTCACTCAGTTTAGTGCAAAGGTTTAAAACTAATATACGTCTTGTCTGTCCATATAAACCTTCTATCATGATATGCTTTGTTCCTTTTAAGTTTTGGGAAACAGAAAATCACAATATGATCAAAATTATAGCGATAAACTGTTTGAAATAAGTCTAGGACAAATATTGTTTTTCCACAACCAGTCTGCCCACAAATCTTGAACAATGGGGGGATTTTATCATAAAGTTTAACTGCTCCATAGTTTTATAACAGAATTTAATCTAATCCGTTATTATTTTTATCATACTCTCCGTCAAACTTGTTCAGTATAATAAAAACCCTACGAGGCCTAAATGTGTAAGATTAATCCAATTCAGTTCTGTAAGATTGTTTCTATTTAAGTCAACATTGATTTTGTTGCTTGTTGTTATGATTTTAAATATCCTCACCATTGTGAAGAACGACGATGGAACGTTAAGGCGTTTAACGTCTAAGTTTTGCCAGCTAATATAATTCCTTTTATAAGGACGTCACTAACGCCCACAACCCCATCCCTCTCCACATCTTTAAAGACAGAAATTTCAAAAAACATTGTGAACGTGTCTCCTAATTTTCTGCTTGGAAAGAACTGTAATTTTGTAGAAAGCTTTTTTTACAACTGTTTCTTTTCTGTGGAAGATGTACTGTTTTTTCCCATACGGCGTTATTTCAATTTCTTTCCGACATTGTCGTCTGGCATAAGACTTACATGTAAAGGGCCAGAGTTGAATGCTTTTCTGAAACTTTTTTGACGGCTAAAATATGTAAATGGGCTTATGAATTCAATTTATGTCCCATTCTAAATATGGTTCTAATGCCATTTTGGGGTCGGTTTTCAAACTATTTTAATTCATACTGGCCAACATTATTTGCCTCTAGATTGCGCAGTTGTTCTATTTTTAGGAAATTTTTTTGTTGTCGCCAACCTCTTTGCGTTTATAATCACCATCTTTAGTGTACTCAAAAAACCATACAAAGCGCCTATCTCACCGTTCTGTTCAAAGTCCGCAACATCTGGCAATTTCTTTTAATTCTAAGGTTATACACCTTACAGGCGCTAATGTAACTCCTAAATTCTTCTGGCCCACGCGACATTATTTTTTAGTAACGTATTATTTTATTTCCAAAACAATGTCAGGTTATCACATTTCACAACTTTCCCCGCTTTGTCTTTGATTTTTATATTAAATGATCCGACCCTCCCACAAACTAATCTTTTAAACTGTAAATTAGGGAATTGTATAATTTCATAATCGCAATATGCAGCTTTCCCTGACGGAAGAGCTCTTAAAAACAGTTGAGGGCCTTCCATCATAATAAGTTTTCATCAGTGCCCAGCTCATCCAAATGAACATAGAGTAATGAATGTAATGCAAGATCGAGCGGTTTTTTCTCCTCATAAGTATTTTTGTTTGACGTAACTCTAAAACTATGAACGGACCGATTTGCAGTTGAAAAGCCTAACATTTAGCTAGCTCTTTATAAAAATAGTACCCTACTTCTTCTTCTTCAGGTTTGAAGGTCACATTTTTTTCAGATTCGCATTTTTAAATTTTTGAGAGCAATGTCGAATTTTACTCATTGCTTCTTTAGCGAGCAAACCCGTAATAACCATCAGGTATGGTTTAACTGGCTAACAAATTTGGCCTCTATTATTAACTTTTTTAATCTTATTATTCTCCTTGGCTTTGCTTATATTAAACCATACGACTTTGTAGAATATTTCAGGGAGCGCGACCGTTCGGGTTTTCCGCATTCGTTTATTAATAGCTGTTTTTAAAAACGAAGGGGGTCTTGAGTTGTTATTGTTACAAACTTTTTTTTAAAACAAATTAAAAATGAGTGCATTCAAATATACTGATGCAAAATATTCTGTTGGGCCGCACTACAATCTTAAAAATAAACAACTGACACCCTCGACATTTCTGTGAACCCAGACTGACCCCTTTCATAAAAAGTAAGTACTCCCATTAAGCAGATATCTTAACCCCTGTTAAAAAAGACTACATCGCAAAAGTGTGGTTTAGTCATCCGATGCATTTTTAAATCAGAACCATTTTTAAACTTTGCTGTGTTTTGTGCATCAACTGGGTGTGGAGTGTCGTATGCTGATCACTTAAATCATCCTAATCCTTTGGTTAGGTCAGTGTATAGATTTCATTTCTATTTACACCTTCAGACGTATTTTGACTGAACTGCAAGCGCCATTACCAAATGACAAACCGTTTAATCCATTCAGCAACAGAATAGACATGAAGGTTTTTAAAAGGGATTTCTGTAACGAATTCAATATTAACTCAAGACAGACTTTAGACAAAGTTGGATCTTAATCATGGCTTAGGCCCCCCCTTTATTGGGGCGTGCACAGAAAGTATAAGTTTTGATGGAATCCTCCTTACACCTCTTTCTCTTCGGGCACGGGCGTTTACCTGGGGTCCATAGAGCAAGAGCAAAAAAACAGCATGGACAACATTTATCTTAGACACTTCTAAGGGTCTAACTAAAGCGGGAATAGAACGAATAAATGACTCTAATCGCACTTACGTTTGGGTGTTTGCTAGGTTCACAAGCACAGGCAAGATCGAGCATAACTGATCCTTCTACTGGCTTTGATGCACAAAAACAATACTTAGAAATTTGGGAGGATGCCTTTAAATTTCTACAGTTGATTTACCTTCAAGTATAAAAAGGTACCAGATGTTTTACAATACGCAAGATCAAAAGTAGACTTTGCTGTTGGCACTGGTTTTAACATGCTACCTTCTGACCTCAGACTCCAGGTAGGAACAATAATGAACTACAACAATGAAATTCTCGTTGCAGGAAATGAACAAAAAGGTCGAACAAAACGACATAAATTCTGAGCCAGTAATTTTGCAAGCAGTAAAAAACAAGATAAACCCCCCAAGAATAAGTCATCCAACCCCGGGGCCCAAAGCCCGAAGACCGTTGAAGACTCGCAAAGCTCGCGGACTCTGTTCGCGATGCCCATGAATATGAAAAGACAGCGCTTGTTCTTGGATTAACTGGCCTAGGATTACTCGGTCTTTATCTTACAAATATTAACCCAACTTTTAAAGAGAACTAATGCCCATAAGTGCTCGGCCATAAAGCCAACTACTTTGCTTGCAGTAAAACAAAAGCCAGCTAACAACACCCCCTAATATACCTGGTAAAGAGTCTATAGCTTTACCGGCTAATTTTTTAATAAATCCCCCAAGATGATCAAGCTGTTTTTTTACCCATGATTTATCAGGTGGAGGCGATGGTGGTGGGGGCACGGGACTTTGACCACCGCCGCCTTTAATACCAACACAGTGTACTTATTGCAAATCCTAAGGCCGTTATAACGCTTGCTAATGTGACTCCTTGCTCTCTAAACAGGGGTTTTTATTCTTTCTGCTAGCGTTGTGTCTTCATATAAAATTCTTTGAATAGTTTCTCTTATTCGCTCACTTGAGTTCGTAAGTTTCTCGGTTAGTAGACAACACTTCTAGTTTGCTGATCTCTCTTGTTAAAGATCTTTTAGTCTTTGGGTTATTCTTTCTTTAATATCATGCCCTAAGTTGGCGTCATCAGCCTCAACGAGTTTTTCTTTTTCTCTTTTTATATGCTCATCTATTTCACCCAGTTTTGCTAAATTGTTTGTTAATTCGCCTCTGATGCTTCTCAAAGCATGATCAAGGGCCGCTATTTCTCGCATGGGTAGCGGGGAATCATTAATTGTTTTTAATGCTGTTTCTTCGGAAAAAATGGGTTTTGCTTGCATTACTTTGTCCGCTGTTTGACTTAAATCTTGAAGTTCCATGTTTTGTATTTGGTTATCTGTTGGGAGTTCTTGTTTGCGTGTTTTGAAGTTTAGCAACTGCTTCCCTATTAATTTTGGTTTAGTAATGCCAAGGGCGATTTTGATCGCTCACACTGAGCCTTTGTCTAATTGTACCCCGGCTAAAAAAATTTGATGAGTCTGGTTTAGTTGTAAGCCGAACAGGTTCTTCTTGGTCGCTCCTCACAAACAAATGGGCATCTTTTACTTCAAAATCATTGGGTCTATAAATTCGGGAGGTTCTTGGCCTAAAAATTTGGTATAATGATCTGACCTTACTTTCTGTTAATTCACGCCGCAAAGAGAGCCCCGAGCGATGTTGTACCAAAGGAGTCATTTCAATCATGTCGTCTCCAGGATCTAAAACACATAATCTTCATCTTCATGCCTGCCATGTTTCTTTTAATAATTAACTTTTTTTTTTTTGTTTTATAAAAAAATGTCACAAGCTATGGCTCGATTCTTGACCCGCATAGAAGACTGAAAGAACCCCTTTGGCGTGAAGGGAAATAAACGGAATATTACTGTTCCAAATAATCCATCTACTATTGATGCGGATCAAATTTTTACTGTTAAATTTCCAGACCTAGGAGCGGATGAAGTGATTGTGCCAGGCTCTGCCGGTCTTACTTTAAATAGTACTCGCTTCAACCACAGACCCAAACAGGACAGTTTTACAGATTTGGGGCGGGCAATCGTTAAGAAAATTTCTATAAAACTTGAGGGGCAAGAAATAATTTTCTTTACACAATGCAGACATATTTTTTAACCTATTCTGATCTATGGCTAACTGGGAATGAAAGGGCTGATCTTGCGTTTCAAGGAATCGAAAATGAAGAAGCACTAAAACATAGAAAAGGCGCTGGAGTACTAAAGACGGCAAAAGGCCTGAAGCTGTAAAATTTTTCGTATGGAAATCGCTTTTCTATTCCCTTAGATTTTGAGTTTTTAAGAGCGCATGCGCCATACTTTCAAAGGGGCATTAAAAGACAGATTGTCATATGAACTAACTTTTAATGAAAACAAACGGGTTATCAAATCAATTTGACACGGAGCAAAGTACAGCATTTCTGACATAACGTTAGAGTTTGACGTTGTTAGCAACCCTAATTTAGCAAGGCTGATTGAGCAACAATATCAGTCAAAATTAGCAATATATTACGAAAGAGTGATTCATCATAAAAACTATCCCAGAAGCAGGGCAGACGCTATATGGAATTTTTGTTTTAGTGTCGCAGCAAGATCGCTTAAAGGTATTTTATTGCTGTGTGAAGATGAAGAACCGTTCGAAAGAGGAAGTGAAAAGTTTATTAATCCTAAAATAACGAAAGTACAAATGTTCGATTGGGGTATCCTAACCAAATCTACGCTAGCGGGGTTAAACCTTATCAGCATTTTGATGAAATAAGAAATGTTTGGAGGGGGAGGTGTAGAAACCAACAGTTGACCTTGTGTCTAAAATTTACATCTTCACAATGTTTTGGCTTGATGATTTTTAACAACGGAAAAACGGTTTATGGATTGACCTAAGGTCAACAGAGGATAATCAGTTGCATGGAAGCGGGAGACTGTGAGAGACGTAATAAACATTCCCAAAAAGATAAGAAGAGAAGCCGATAAACCGCTTAATGTACATTTGTTTTTAATATATGATGCGCAGCGAAAATTGAAAATAACAGATTAAAATATACAATTTCAAAAATTTTTTTTATTTTATAAAAAGCATGTCTTGTTCATGTTTATCCAATGTGCCTACAGCGCCGCCAAGAGAAGAGATAGTAGAAAACCCTAGCATAAAAACTTTCAGATTAACCAATATTACACAAATGCAACAAAAACAGAGCAGGACCTTCAAAATACAGCAAAACCAAACGAAGGTATTCTGCTGCCTGTAATGCTTTTACCTATGTTAATACTGGAGCATCAACTTAAAATGCTGCATCGGCAGGAACAAGTGTAGGCCTCTTAGCACGGGCATAGGCGCACCCACAGCTTTTTCCTCTAGGAGGTTTGTCTTTAGCTCTCGGTCTGTGTTCATTAGCTGTAAGTGCGGCTGGCAAAAAATTAAAAACTAAACTCCAAAAGCACACAGCTATGGTTCAACTAATAACGGCTTTAAAATTAGTTCGTTTAAACTGACAATAAAAAAAAGCGCTTGTTGACTCAAACATCACGGATGAAGAATTTAATCGTTTACAGGCCGATTTTGATGATACAAAAGAAAAAGTTTGATCTTCAAAGAAAGGCGAGGACAACTTTTTCTCAACAGCCAGACGCCGAGCAGATAAAAAAAGGGAATGCTTAAAAAAAATAAACGAAACATTAAACTCTGTTTTTAACAGCTCACAGTAACAACATCGAAGGGTGTTTATCTTTTGTTTAGAGTCCAAGCGCAAAAAGACCGTTATATTGATTCTGATTTAAATATTTTTTTTTAATTTAAATAAATATTTTTAGTTAGAAAAGAAACTCACATGGATAAGATATATGAAGGACCGGACGAATTGTTTGAAGGAATGCTTGAGAGAGAGCGTTTATCAAGAACCTGAATGATATTGATCTAGAAGTTATTGATCCAACCCAAAAGTACAGGGAAGCGTTGTTCATGCTATTTCTCAAGTTCCAAGTAAACTAAAATAGACCCGCCAGTTAAAGTAATGTTAGCTGTTTTAATCGAATATGTAACAATAAATGAAGAAAACTAGAGTCTGGGTCTCGACTAAACAACAGACTATTTTTTCTCGTAATGACTTAACACCTGGTTGGGCAGAACGAACTGCTTACACAGTTTGACGCTGCCGCTGAAGAAGCCAAAATGAGAGGCTCTGGTTGGTCAGAGGGCGAAGTCTTAGGATCAGATTAAAACAGGCTAAGTATGCGCCGATTGTTGGTAAGGCTTACTTCACTACCTCCAGCATTTTGTTGCAAAAAGAGCAGTTCTAAACATAAAATACAGACAACAAATGTTTTATGTGGTGTGTTCTTGCAAGGCAGCATCATATCCGCAAAAACGCAGAGAGGTATCTAACTATCAGCCTTAACATCAATGATCTTAACTTTAGTGGGGTGTCCTTTCCTGTTAGTGTAGACCAAATTGATCGGTTTTAAGAAAAAAACAAACCAAAAACTGTTAATGTATACACATGGATGAGGAAACAAATCTACTGCCGATTAAAGTGTCTAAGAACAGCCCAACGATTGGCGAACCAGACAAAAATCATGTTGACTTACTGCTGATGTTTTCACCAGCGGGGCTACCGCATTACACATTAATACGAACAATGAGTAAAACTAATGCACATACTTCAAAAGATGGGGACAAACAAGAATTCTGTAGAAATGTTTAAAAAGTGCTCTGTTCAAGCCGGGGCGAAATAAGAAACATTGTAAAAGTTCTGTAGACTGAATTCGATTTACACCCCACCCGGGTCTAAAGTTAGTTTTAAGAACTGGAAACGATGCAAAATTCTCCAGGTTTAAATTTTTGTTTTTACACAAAAGACTTTGGAATAATTTTTTTCAATTTT
>JAFLJL010002071.1:0-22620 GCA_018398815.1 Conus ventricosus
GAATCATGGTAGTAAAATATCGTTTTATATTTAAGATTGTAGTGCGGCCAAGATCAGTATATTGAATGCGCTATTTTTATTCGTTAAAATGTTTGACAATACATCAAGACGTCCTATTTTTAGACATGCTATTGATAACAATTGCGGAACCAGAATGGTTGCACTTCATGAAATTTTTTACAAGTTGTATGGTTAATATAAGTGAATCAAAGAAGAATAATAAGATTGAAAAAGTTGACAAATTAAGAACAAAATTAGCCAGTTAACAATACCTGATGGTTATTACGGGTTTTGCTCACTAAAAGAAGCAATGAGTAACTTCGACATTACTCTCAAACTTAACAATGCAAATCTGAAAACAATGTTATCATTCAAGCCTGAAAAAGAAGAAATAGGTTACTATTTTGATAAAGAGCTAGCTAAAATGTTAGGCTTTACAACTGACAATCAACCCACTCATAGTTTTAGAGTTACACCAGACAAAACTACTTATGAGGGGGAAAATCCGCTCAATCTTGCGCTACATTCATTACTCTATGTTCATTTGGATGAGCTGAGCACTGATGAAAACTTATATGATGGAAGGCCCTCAACTGTTTTAAGAGCTCTGCCGTCAGGGAAAGCTGCATATTGCGATTATGAAATTATACAATTCCCTAATTTACAGTTTAAAAGATTAGTTTGTGGAGGGTCGGATCATTTAATTTAAAAATTGCAGACAAAACTGGGAAAGTCGTAAAATGTGATAACCTGCACATTGTTTTGGAAATAAAATAATAAGCTGTACTAAAAATGTCGCGTGGGCCAGAAGAACCAGGAGTTACATTAGCGCCTGTGAGGTGTATAACTTTAGAATTAAAAGACCTTGCAGACGTTGCGGACTTTGAACAGAATGGTGAGATAGGCACTTTGTATGGTTTTGAGTACACTAAAGATGGTGATTATAAACCCAAAGAGGTTGACGACAACAAAAGGTTTCCTAAACTAGAGCAACTACGCAATCTAGAAGCAAATAATGTTGGCCAGTATGAATATAAAATAGTTCGAAAACCTGACCTCAAATGGCACTTAGAACCATATTTAGAATGGGAAATAAAATTTGAATTCATAAGCCCATTTACATTTTTTAGCCGTCAAAAAAGTTTCAGAAAAGCATTTAACTCTGGCCCTTTACATGTCAGTCTTATGCCAGACGACAATAGTCGGAAAGAGATTGAAATAACGCCATATGGAAAAAACAGTACATCCTCCACAGAAGAGAAACGGTTTTAAAGAAAGCTTCTACAAAATTACAGTTCTTTCCAAGCAGAAAATTAGGAGACACGTTCACAATGATATTTGAAATTTCTGTCTTTAAAGATGTGGAGAGGGATGGGGTTGTGGGCGTTAGTGACGACCTTATAAAAGGAATTAATATTAGCTGGCAAAACTTAGACGTTAAACGTCTTAACGTTACCATCGTCGTTCTTCACAATGGTGAGGATATTAAGATCATAACAACAAGTAACAAAATCAATGTTGACTTAAATAGAAACAATCTTACAGAACTGAATTGGATTAATCTTACACATTTAGGCCTCATAGGGTTTTATTATACTGAACAAGTTTTGACGGAGAGTATGATAAAAATAATAACTGGATTAGATTAAATTCTGTTATAAAACTATGGAGCAGTTAAACTTTATGACAAAAACCCCTCATTGTTCATTAATTTGTGGACAAACTGGTTGTGGAAAAACAATATTTATCCTCAACCTGTTACAAACAGTTTATCGTTATAATTTTGATCATATTGTGATTTTCTGCCCAACACTTAAATGGAACAAAGCATATCATGATAGAAGGTTTATATGGACTGATGATAACATATTTTTAGTTGATCCCAGCAATAAACTGAGTGAATGTTTAGAACACTTTTATAGATTGTTTGAGGGAACGCAGACGCTATTTATTATAGATGACTGTTCAGCAGAAAGAGACATAGTTAAAAAAAGAAACACTTTGTCAAAACTAGCTTTTAGTGGAAGACATGCTGGGATAAGTGTGTGGATTTTATGTCAAAAATATAACTCGGTTTTAAAAGACTTTAGAGAACAATTAAAGACTGTAGTTTTATTTCACATGAAAGACAGAGACGCATTTGATGAATGTTTGCGTGAAAATGATGTTATTGAGAATTATCAGGAAAAACATAGGATTAAGCAAAAACTAAAATCTGAAAAGTTTTGTAAATTAGTATTGAAAACAGATAATCCTACACAATATGTATGTTTGTAGGGTTTACTAGTTAGAGAACTATTATTTGTCTGTTTCTGGCTCGGCAGCTCGAAACCGGCCAAGGCCGGTGAGAGCGGGTGAGCCAGAAGAGACAAATAATAGTTCTCTATCTTCGACCGCAACCCAACATATTCTTTGATAACTGTCCCATTAAGTTCATCCTTCACCTTTCCAATCACTTTCTTGTTCGCAGTTGAATGTAAAGGACTGTCTTTTTGATAGTCGCATGTGTCGTACCACCCATCAGTTCCTTTAGCCACTTCTGTTTCTAAATCCTTATAGAAGTCTTCAGTTGGGACGTCTAGAATAAAACTATCAGTGTCTGTGTAAAGAACTCTTGCTTCTGGGTACAGTGGTTTAAAGTAGTCGTACAGAAATTCTAACATTAATAACTTTGACAGCTCTAATACAGTAAAGCCGATAAACACAGGCTTGTCCAACTTAACATCCTTTTTCTTCATCATAATGCCAACCAAGCTGTCGTTAAATCTTCTTAAGTCTTGATAGTTAGGTTTAGAGGCAAACTTAATTGCTTGGTTTTCTTTTGTAACTAATTTTACATCTTTACGCTTGTGTGGATTCTCCATAGTTTTACCAAAACAGCTGTTGTTCATTAGTTTAAAGAAGTCTTTTTCTGAAGCATCAGTGGCTTGGGTTCTAAGATCAGTATTCTTCTTGATGTATGGCCTCATAAAGGGCTCTTGATCACAAATAATTATTCTGTGAACAGCTGTCAGTTTCAGTCCGTGTCTTAAGTAAAGCTGTAACAGTCTGTAATGACAAACATACTTAGTTTTGTGGCAAAGATTGGGAACAAGTTTAGGAGGTTCGATAGGACTCATCTTTAAGCTTTCTGCGACCAGAGGATAATCGTTGTGGAGATCGTGTAATTCTTTAGGATATTCTAAGTCTACTTCCAAGATTAGTCCTGCTGGATTATCAGGCGAAAGCTGTGACAACATACCTAACACAATATTGACATCATGAGGCCCTTTTAGCATTTTAAAGTTTCTCAGTGGGAGCGGTTGACTCATGGCCCATCCATACAGATTGTTGGCGTCTAAGTACATTAGATAGTTAGACGGTTTAGTTGGGTCATAATCATCTACATATTTGTTGTTAGCTTTGCAGTAAGGATGTGAGGCCATGCTAATACCTCCCCTTAAACCATCTTCAATCATCTGAAGTGTGGGTAGATCAGATATTAAGTCAATCCGGATGTTTGTAGACTTTAAGAAAGCATCCCAAGAAAGGCCTGGGGCGGAGATGTAATGTGATGAGTCTAAGCTGTAATGTTTCATGCATGTAGATCTGTAATTCTGAAAGACGTCTGCCAATAAACACACGTCAGCCAATAAATATTTATCGTGATAATCACCCATCGTTCGACAGTGTAATTCTGTCCAGGCTTTCTGAGCGTATTCATAGTCAGCATCAGTTATGTCCTTTCCTCTAAGCTTAGAAAAGAAAGCGCCTTTCAGTGGAAGTGAGTCTTCATCAAAACTTTCCACGAGTCCATGTATTCATAAGGATAAACTCCTTTGCGCACTAAAGATGGATCAAAGTATTGTTCAGTGTTTGGGAAAGTCCTGTAGAGATCCTGCTAACTTATCCAAACTACCCATCAGATGTTGGGCAGAGAACTATAAAACAGGGGTCTAGGCCAACCGGTCTCAACTAGTTTCGACCGGTTGACTCTAGACCCCGTGTTTTATAGTTCTCTGACAAGTAAGACTTCAATAACCAAAAAATAACGATTTTTTACAAACAAACATACTGTGTAGGGTTATCCATTTTCAATACTAACTTACTAAACTTTTCAGATTTTAATTTTTGTTTAATCCTGATCATTTTTACACATAACAGTCATCAAATGCGTCTCTGTAAACGACAACAAACATAGAGTGGGAAATCCCACCTAAATCTGGAAATCATGTAAGACTTGATCGAGACACTGCTAATTGCTTTGGTGACATTTTCTGGTGCTGATGTCATGATACATTACAGGGTTCGCAGATTGTGGCAGGGCGTATCAGGTGGTACAGCGGTCCATGCGGCTTGCAATACCTTGTAATTATCTGCCTGTAACCACCATAAGGGGCGGACTGGCGACGCGTACCTGGCCAGGTTAACTGCAACATTATGGTGCAATCAGAAAAGAACATTCTCGAACGCGAAGCTGCTACACGGCTAGTTGTGAGCCACACAGTTTAGCCATGGCTTCCAATGGAGACGGACGTGCTTTGTTCACAGAGGAACAACTTCTTGCTATAGACGATCATGTGTTTTATTACAACTGTATGACGGAGTATCTAAACAAAAGAAATCAGGTGAGCCAGTTCTTTACCTCCTAAGCCAAAGAGAAGTATTGCTTTTTGGAAGGTGAGGAGAAAGAAAAACGAGAACCTACTATTGATGAACTGCACAAGCACCTTGAAAGCTTGTTGATTTAAGGCGAAGATTTAGCTGATATATCTGAAAGAGATGTTGATGACTTTGATAAGCTTTTGACTTTTGAAGCAATGATTCCATTTCTAAAAAATGGCGCTGTTTACTAAAACTTGGCGAAAGAAAAACCATCCATCATGCTCTGATTATGGGCCATTGGCTTGAAAAGGCTCAATCAATGTTTAAAAGGTACAAACAACTGAGACCATGGCGTTCATTTTTACGAACAAACATGAATATAGATGATTCACATGCAAGAAAACTGATGCAGATTTCAAGACATTTTTATCATTTTCCAAAATTTCACAGCCTCAACATCGGCATCAATGATTTGTTTTGTCAAACGGAGACTGATCACAAGTACTTAGAAAAAAATATTGGTTTTCGAAACTTCTGGCAAAATTAAATAGAGTTCTCTTTGTACACCTAACAGAACGGGTGGGGTAGTGGGTGGCGCCACTATCTCTACAAAAAGCTCCTAATGTTCAGTGACAGGTGTACTACCTGGTGATCAAGAGCCGCCAAAAAAGCTCTGCTAAAAAACAAAAACAAAAAACACTAACTCTGCCAATGCTGGTCCCAAGCCCAGATGAAAAAAGAGGAGGGTGTGGTATATACTTTACTGCGCAAAGGAGAGTTAAACTCTTTGTGAAACTCTTTGTGAAATAGGCGAGAGGCGTGTGCTGACGGTTACTATAAATAGCTGTTCACGCGTAGTTTCCAAGCCAGTGTTGTTACTGGTTAATTATAGTGGGTGTAGCACTGTTCGCTAATTACCAAGTCACAGTGCTTATTTGCTTAGGCCTTAGAACTAGGACGGACGTTCACGCCGGCACGTTTGACATAGATTTGCAAGCCTTCTAACTGTGTCAAACGTGCATGGCATGAACGTCTGTCCTAGTTAAGAGTGGCGAAACTAGCAAGCCCTAACGTGTCAAACGTGACTGGCATGCACGTTTGACACAGTTAGATGGGTGAAACATACCAAGCCTCCTAACTGTGCCCTCTCTTATCGCAGTTAAATTCCCATTCAAACATAAATAAGTATTGCGCCCACCCCACCCCCATCCTTATGTATGCCCTTATGCATGCACATACACCCCCCAACACACAACGCATGCACGCAGTTCTTAATCAAGTAACCTTTAAGTTCTTACTCTAAGTCTTACTAAGTGTTTAATCAAGTCACCTTTAAGTTCTTACTTATATTATCTTAAGTTCTTACTTAAGTCATTTTAAGTGCTTAATCAAGTTACCTTTAAGTTCTTACTCAAGTCACCTTTAAGTTCTTAATCAAGTCATCTTAAGTTCTTACTCAAGTCACCTTTAAGTTCTTACTCTAGTCACCTCAGGAACTTGATCAAGACACCTCAAGTTCTTAACTTAAATCGCCTCAAGATCGTAATTAAGTCATCCTCTAAGTACAACCAAGTTTTTATTCAAGTTATCTTATAATTATCAAAAAAAATACAATCTATGTTTTTATCTTAAATAGTAGATGTCTAATATAGTACACACGCCTCAAAAACACGTCATCGCTGAGGATGTCTTGCTCAGCGTCCTCGGCGCGAGATCTGTCAGCATAAATCTTAATGACGTTCTTACATCGTAAGCAACCACATTGATTACAATTCTGGTCTATGGAAATGTCTTTTATAGACTCCATGTCTTTATTTATTGACTCCATCATTTTAAACAAATAATCCGGCATGATCTATTTTTATCAAAAAAACAAAAAATTTTAAAATTAAGTTCTTAAAATATTATTGCATTTGAAATGGATCAAAATGATCTTTTGTTGTTGGCAGTTCTGGTATATTTTTTTGTTCAGCTTCTGTATTTAATGGTTCAGATTTTTTTGGCTGCTTTGGTTTTTGGCGTCTTTGTTTATATATTTTATAACCGTAATAACCACTCCCAGCAGCAAGGGCGCCAAAAATGACAACAGATTTAAGTTCAATATTCCATGAAGACTTTGGTGCTGTAGGCCTTGAATTAACTTGTTCTTGTTCTGGCGTTTTTATAGCTGGCATTGAAACAACTGTTGGGGTTGGCGGCGTTATGTTTTCATTATGAGTTATATTCTGTGATTGTAACATTAATTTTCTTTGTCTGTTCCACTCTGCTAATTTTTTTCCTGCTTCAACACGCCCAGGATGAGGATGCTTTTTACTGGTTACTTTCTCCACTGGATTCAATGTTTTCTGATTCTGCTGATTTTCTGGCTCGGTCATTTTGAAGGGAAACAAAATCTATATGATTAAAAGTAATTAATCCTGCAATCACTGGCGACAATAATGTTCCAAATCTGTAATACAGATCACACCCTAGAGACTCTAATGTCTTAGTTAAAACTGGATCCTGCGTTAAATCATACATAAAATCTTGTTCAGAATCAATGGGCGCAAATCTACTAACTAGTTTAGTGTACAAACTAAGAACCGTTTGTCCTACACTTTTTACCATTCTTGATCCCAGCTGCGCTTCATACCTGTTATGATACTTTACAATGTCTTGTGGCGACATTTGTTGAATCTGTTCTATGCTGAATTCATTTCCGAGGAACTGTTTTGTTTTTCCACATGCTGCCAAAGAATACAGCTGTTCCTTTTTGCGCATAATAACTTGGTCATCAACTTGATCATTCATAAGTTCAGGAAGGTTTAATAGATCATTGCTGTTCATGTTTTTTTATAATTATAATTATTTTATTTTCTAAAAATGAGCACCGAAAAAACTGTTACCAACCTTGTATACCATTCTGCTGTTATTGGAGGCCTAAGTGTAGGATACACAATGCTTGGTAAAAGCCTGTTAAAAATAAAACCGGCAGATCTTGGCAAACTAGACTTTGAGGATTTGGCAAAGCTGATTGCTATTATTGCAGCTTCGTTCGCTACGAAAGATTTTCTAGTTAAGCAAGGAATAATTCCTGACAGTATCAATATGTAAAAATTAAAAAAAAATACATTTATAACAAATGGCTTCGCTCGTAATGATGATAGGCGGCGCAGTAGTGAATGCGCTTGTTTTTAGCGGAAGTAATTACGCATTTAGTAAACTGCGGGATGACGGCGAGAGAAAAAGACATAACAAAGCTGTGGAGCAACTAGCCGCAGCACAAGATCGCTATGAAAAGCAGAGAATTGAGCAGTTAGATTTTATTAATAACAAACTGAAAAAACAGGGACATGCAGCTTACACATTTAAAGACGTTGACCAGGCAATAAAAGAGTATTATCTTGTAACAGGCAAACCAATCGAGACATTGCCCCCACCAAAATTTAGCGACTTTTATCATCCATCAGAAAAACAAAAGATGCAAGAAATCGTGTTTATTGTCTTTGGCATGACCGTTGTGTATTTTGTTGCGCATAATATTGGCTGAATAAAAATGAACAAAATCTATTATTCGCCAAAAGGATATTGGAAGGGAATAACAGCAATAAAAAAGCTAAGCCAAGCAGCGGGAGTCAGTGAACAAACAGCAAAGGAATGGTTATCTAAACAAGCGATTTGGCAAATTTATTTACCTGCACCTAGACGAATACAGAGACCTCACTTTGTGAATACAATACCGAACGACACCCATCAAATGGATCTTCTATATTTACCCCATGATACGATTAGACGAAAAAGATTTAAGTACGCACTTACAGTCATTGACATAGCTTCAAGATACAAAGATGCGGAACCATTAACACGAAAGAGCGCTTCTGCTGTTGCTGTTGCCATACAACTAATATATCAACGAGGCCCGCTAACTTATCCTCGCATGATTCAAGTTGATAATGGAAAAGAATTTAATGGCCAAGTGAATCAATTATTGTTAAAACATAGAGTTACCATTAAAAGAGGCATTCCAGGAGTTCACAGATCACAGGCTTTAGTTGAAAACTTTAACAAACAGTTAGCTGAAAGACTTTTTTCCTACCAGTATCACAGAGAGCTGATTGACAATTCTCGCAACACAGAATGGGTTAGAAGACTGCCCTCAGTTCTACGTGCAATGAATAATGAAGAATTTAAAGGTCTAAAACCAGTACAAGCAATCAAAAAACAAACAATAAATGTTGTTGACTCTAGTACACCCAGCAAACTATTACCATTTGGCTTGAAAGTAAGGTACCTTTATTTGCCGGGAGAAGCAGAAGGGGACACTCGCATCAGGGCAACCGATCCAGTTTGGAGTGTTGACCCGTATGAAATAAAAAGAATTGTAAAGATGAATCCGCCTGTGTATTATTTACGAGAAACTGACACAACAAAACAACCGGCTCCTCAAAGATCTTTTGTGAAGGAGGAACTGCAGATAATTCCGCCAGACACAGTTCCGCTTTAATTAATTTACGTAAATATATTTTGGTTTAAAATGGAAGGCCAAAAGGAAGCGCAGGATGATACAAGAATGATAAATGAAAAGACCTTAGAATTGATGCGGGAATCATATAATATGAATTTTGCTGTTAAAGAAATAATTACAAGGATTTATCGGCACATGGCAATGCATCCAGATCGCCTACAACCCAAAATCCCAAATTTTGTTTTTCAGGATAAAGAATATCTTGAAATGATAAAAAAAATTCAAGCTCATCAAGCAAAAATGAGAAAAATTTTGTCTGATTGGATATTGATATGAATGAGCTTCTAGATAAAGTTGAGGAAAGCTATTATGATTGAGGAAAAATATAAAGAAGATATATAATTATGCTGTTCTCCAATGTCCGATTGCATATGAAAACTCTGGATTAACAAACACACGTTTTGTGTTTGTTCTATCTAATGACTTCTTTGTTACAACAGTTGTGTTGATCTTGTGTAGATAGATCGTAGTTTTTACGTTGTCATGATGAAAAGTATGTTTATTGAACAATGCTTCTTTGTAGTTTGTCATGCGATATGCTCGACTGCACAACACTGCGAGATATTCCCTTTGCTTTTTTGATAGTTTTCTCCTGGCTCGAAATACTGTACATTTTTGACCTTACCCAACAAACTCCTTGATCACCTTTCCAGATAATTCATCCTTCATCTTTCCTAAAACCTTCTTGTTAGTAATTGAATGCAAAGGCGAATCTTTAGGATAATCAGATGTGTCATACCATCCCGCATGCCCTTTAGCTACTTATAATTCCATGTCTTTATAGATGTCTTCAGTAGGATATCTATAACAAAACTATCTGTATCTGTGTAAAGCACTCTGGACTCAGGATACGTGGGCTTAAAGTAGTCGTAAAGAAATTCTAACATCAAAAGCTTTGATAATTCTAAAACAGTAAACCCAATACAAACGGGCTTATCCAATTTGACTTTCTTTTTTTTTTTCATCATTATACAAAAAGCTGATCATGAAATCTTCTGAAGTCCTGATAATTTGATTTTTGAAGTTAGCTTAATTGCTTCGTTCTCTTGGTGACCAATCTGACATCTTTACGCTTGTGCGGATTCTCCATAGTCTTTCCGAAACAACTGTTGTTCATCAGCTTGAAAAAGTCTTTTTCTGAAGCATCTGTGGATTTAGTTCTAAGATCAGTGTTCTTCATGATGTATGGTTTCATGAACTGTTCTTGATCAAAAGCAATTATAACGATGAACAGCGTCAACTTCAAACCATGTCTTAAATAAAATTGCAGAAGTCTGTAATGACAGACATAATTTTTTTGCCACAAGTTTAGGTGGTTCTGATTTTGCCATCTTTAGACTTTCTGCTGCTAATGGATAGTCATTATGCAGGTCATGGAGTTCCTGAGATATTCTAAGTCAACTTCTAGAATGAAACCGCACTGTTGATCTGGCGTTAAACTGCTCAACCACTTTAATGCTCTTTGAATATTTTTTGGATCTTTGGCTGTGAGCATTTTAAAGTTGCGTAATGGAAGCGATTGCGCCATTGCCCATCCATACAGATTGTTTGCATCTAAATACATGAGATAGTTAGACCTTTTACTTGGATCATAATCATCTAGGTATTTGTTGTTTGCTTTACAGTAATGATGCGACGCCATACTAATTCCCCACGCAATCCGTTTTCAATCATCTGAATCATTGGTAGGTCAGACAATAAATCCAATCTGTACTCCAGTAAACTTTAAGAAAGCGTCCCAGCTCATCCCGGCGCAGAAAATAATAATGCGCAGGATCCAGGCGTAATGTTTCATGCAGGTCTTTCTGTAATTTTCAAAGACGTCCGCCAACAAACATACATCTGCCATCAAGTATGAATCATGATAGTCTCCCATTGTTTTACACTCTAACTTCTGCCACGCATCTTGAGCATGCTGGTAATCGGAAACACTGATTTCCTTTCCTTTAAGACTAGAACAGAACGCAACTTTAGGAGGAAGTGTGTCTTCATCAAACCTTTCCCAACTGTTCATGATATTCATAAGGGTAAACACCCTTTCTAACAAGTGTTGGGTCAAAATATTCTTCCGTTATGGGCAGGATTTAAAGGACATAGCTAGTGACTCTAATGATCCCATCATGTGCTGCATAGAGTCATAAAAAGACATGTTATTTAAAGTGAAACACATGTACTTTTCTGATGACTGTGCAATGCATGACACCCTAAAGGCGTCGGTTACTGCTTGCATTATAAGATGAGAGTCGTAACCTCGCAAGTTGTGAAAAAAGATGGGCAGCTTCCATGTCTTAGGATTAAAGTTTAGTTGAAGATTGCATTTACTGTGCGCTGCTCCTCTGAACTTTCCGCTAATGTGATCATGGTCTCTTACTGTCGGATTTGCTGCGTCTGATGAGAGGTCTAAACCGCAAATCCAACAATGTGTGGCTGATTTATACTGTTGTTGGTCTTGGGTGTCATTATTATTTCAGATAAGTTTAGATTATTAGAACAATCATTGCGCACTTTCTGCATGCGTTTTAAGAAGTATTCTGCAGCATCTGGCCCTCTATACAATTCTGGTTCTGAATGGGCGCCATCCGACCTGACAACAATGAAGGCAAATGAACAAATCTGATGATTACTCATTAAGACTGTTTTTTCGAAGTTTTTGTGGCGCTGGTCCCTCATAAGGAACAATAAGCGACTCGAAGTCTGCGTAAACAACATATGGAGAGTTTTGCATCCGTTTCCAGTTCTTAAAACTAACTTTAGATCCAGGTGGGCGTAATTAGTTCTGTATTACAGTCAACTGGGCCGATACAATGTTTCTTATGTTCGCTTGCTGCTTTAACGGATGGAATTCTTGTTAAACATTTTCTACAGAATTCTTGTTTATTTTTTTGCTTTGAAGTATGCGCCAATAATCTACTCATTGTGCGTATCAATGTGTAATGCGGTAGCCCTGCTGGTGAAAACATCAGTAGTAAGTCAACATGATTTTTGTCTGGCTTGCCAATCGTTGGGCTGTTCTTAGACACTCTGATGGGCTGTAGATTTGTTTCCTCATCCCATGTGTAGATATTAACAGTTATTGGTTTGTTTTGTTCTTCAAACTGATCAATTTGATCTACACTAACAGGAAAGGATATTCTATTGAAGTTAAGATCTTTGGTGTATTGCCAATAGTTAGTCACTCTCTCTGCGTGTTCGCGGACATGATGCAGCCTTGCAAGAACACACCACATGAAACATTTGTCGTCTGTATTCTTTATGTTTAAACTGCTCTTTTTGCAACTAATGCTGGAGGTAGTGGAATATAAGCCTTGCCAACAATCGGTGCATACTTAGCCTGTTTTAATCTGATCTCTAAGACTTCGCCCTCTGACCAACAGAGCCTCTCATTTTAGCTTCTTCAGCGGCCACATCAAACTGTGTAAGCAATTCGTCTGCCCAACCGGGTGTTAAGTCGTTATGAGAAAGAATAGTCTGTTGTTTAGTTGAGACCCAGACTTCTAGATTTTCTTCATTATTGTTACATAATCGATTAAAACAGCTAACATTACTTTAACTGGTGGGTCTATTGTTAGTTTACTTGGAACTTGAGAAATTGCATGTACAACGCTTGCCCGCACGTTTGCTGGATCAATGACTTCTAAATCAATATCATTTAAAGCTCTGACAAACGCTCTTTCTCGAGCATTCCTTCAAACAATTCATCTGGACCTTCATATATCTTAGCCATGCTGTCTTTCTTTTCTAAGCCAACATATTTTATTTAAATCAAAAAAAAAATAATCAGAATCAATATCAACGGTCTTTTTTGTGCTTGGACTCATAAACTAAAGTATAAACACCCTTTGGCGTTGTTAATGCGAGCTGTTTAGAACAGAGTTTTAATGTCTCGTCTACTTTTTTTAAACATTCCTTTTTTATCTGATCGGTGTCTGGCTGTTGAGAAAAAGTTGTCCTCGCCTTTCTTTGAAGATCAAACTTTTGTCTTTTGTAGTCATCAAAATCGGCCTGTAAACGACTAAATTCTTCATCCGTGATGTTTGAGTCAACTAGCGCTTTATTTATTGTCAGTTTGAACGAACTAAGTTTAGCTGTTATTAGTTGAACCATAGCTGTGTGCTTTTGGAGTTTAGTTTTTATTTTTGCTAGCAGCACCTACAGCTAATGAACACAGGCCAAGAGCTAAAGACAAACCACCTAGAGGTAAAGCTGCGGGTGCGCCTACGCCCGTTGCTAAGAGACCAACACTCGTTCCTGCTGATGCAGCGCTTATAGTCGATGCTCCAGTATTAACATAGGTAACAGCATTAAAGGCAGCAGAATACCTTCGTTTGGTTTTGCTGTATTTTGAAAGGTCCTGCTCTAGTTTTTGCAGCATTTGTGTAATGTTGGTTAATCTGAAGGTTTTTATATCAGGGTTTTCTATAGCAGCAGAATTGCCTGCTATCTCTTCTTTTGGATAAATGTGAACAGACATGCTTTTTTTAAAAATAAAAAAATAATTTAGTATTGGATATTTTCTAATCTGTTATTTTGAATATTCAGCTGCGCATCATAATTAAAAAACAAATGTACATTAACTGGTTTATCGCCATCTTTTTCTTTATCAATTTGAAATGTTTATTACGTCTCTAAACCGTTCTCCCCACTTCCATGCAACTGATTATCCTCTGTCGACCTTAGGTCAATCCATAAGCCGTATTTCGTTGTTAAATAATCATCGAGTCTAACATTGTGAAGGTGTAGATCTTTAGACACAAGGTCTATTGTTGGACTTCTACACCTCCCACCCCCAAACAATTTTCTTATTTCGTCAAAATGTTGATAAGGTTTAAGCTCGCTAGCGTAGATTTGGTTAGGACTACCCTCAATCGAACATTGTACTTTCGTTATTTTAGGATTAATAAATTTTTCACTTCCTCTTTCGAATGGTTCTTCATCTTCACACAGCAATAAAATACCTTTAAGCGATCTTGCTGCGACGCTAAAACTAAAATTCCGTCTGCCTTGCTTCTAGGATATGTTGTATGATGAATCACTCTTTCGTAATATATTGCTAATTTTAACTGATATATGTTGCTCAATCAGCCTTGCTAAATTAGGGTTGCTAACAACGTCAAACTCTAACGAGATGTCAGAAATGCTGTACTTTGCTTCGGTGTCTGTTGATCTGATAACACGTTTGTATTCATTAAAAGTTAGTTCATATGACAATCTGTCTTTTAATGCTCCTTGAAAGTATGGGGGCATGCGCTTTTAACAACTCAAAATCTAAGGGTATGGAAAAGCGATTACCATACGCAAAATTTACAGCCACATACTTTTTGCCAGCTTTATTAGCATCTGCGGCGCCTATTCTATGTTTTTAGTGCTTCTTCATTATCTATTCCTTGAAACGCAAGATCAGCCCTTTCATTCTCGGTTAGCCATAGATCAGAATAGGTTAAAAATATGTCTGCATTGTGTAAAGAAAATATTTCTTGCCCCTCAAGTTTTATAGAAATTTTCCTAACGATTGCCCGCCCAGATTCTGGACAACTGTCCTGCTTGGGTCTGTTTCTGATTCGAGTTCTATTTTGAAAGTAAGTTGCGCAGAGCCTGGCACAATCACTTCATCGCTCCTAGGTCTGGAAATTTAACAGTAAGAATTTGATCCGCATCAATAGTAGATGGATTATTTGGAACAGTAATATCCGCTTATTTTCCCTTCACACCAAAGGGCTCTTTCAGTCTTCTATGCGGGTCAAGAATCGAGCCATATGCTTGTGACATTTTTTTATAAAACAAAATAAAAGTCAATTATTTAAAAACATGGCAGGCATTGAAGGTGAAGAAGATTATGATGTTTTTGATCCTGGAGACTACATGAGTGAAATGACTCCTTTTATACATCGCTCAACGCTCTCATTGCATGATGAATTAGTAGAAGGGCGGCAAAGGCGTGAATTAACAGAAAGTAAGGTCAAAGCATTTTTCCAAAGTTTAAGACTAGAACCTCCCAAAACTATATACCCTGATGATTTGAACTAAAAGATAACCATTTGTATGTGAAAAACGACAAAGGAGAACGTGTTCAGCTTACGCATAAACGAAACCCATCAAGGTTTGTAGGCTGGGATGCAATTAGACAAAGGCTCAGTGCAAGCGAGCGGGATCGCCTTGGCTTTACTGAACCAAAAAAAGATAAGGAGGCAGTTGCTTCCTTTCAAAACATACAACAAAAACTCCCAACAGATCCCCAAATGCAAAACATGGAACTTCAAGATTTAATTCCAACAGCAGACAAAATAACAAATGTAATAGAAGCAGAAACCAGTTTTTCAGAAGAAACAGAACCAAAAACTATAGACGAACCACGGACACCTGAGAGAGAATTAGATGCCCTTGGTCGTGCTGTAAGAAGCATCAGAGACGAATTAACAAAAAATTTAGCAAAACTAGATGAAATAAATAAGAATATAAAAAGAGAAGAAGAAAAACTCGTTGAGGCTGATGACGCCAACTTAGGGCCTGGTGTTAAAAAAAGAATAACCCAAAGACTAAAAGATCTTAAAAAAGAAAGATCAGCAAGACTAACAGCGGCGTATACTAACCATGAACAATTACGAACTCAAGTGATCAGAATAAGAGAAACTATCCAAAAATTTTTATATGAAGACACAACGCTAGCAGAAAGAATAAGAACACTGTTTAGAGAGCAAGGAGTTACATTAGCAAGCGTTATAACAGCCTTAGGATTTGCAATAAGTACACTGGTGATGGCTATTACGGGCGGTGGTGGAGGTCAAAGCCTAGCGCCTCCATCGCCATCCCTCCATCGCCGCCTGATAAATCATGGGTAAAAAACAGCTTGATCATCTTGCGAGTTTATTAAAAAAATTAGCCAGTAAAGCCATAGACGCTTTACCAGGTATATTAGGGGGTATTGTTAGCTGGCTTTGTCTACTGCAAGCAAAGTAGTTGGCTTTATGGCCGAGCACTTATGGACATTAGTTCTCTTAATAGTTCTCTTTAGTAAGATAAAGACCGAGTAATCCTAGGCCAGTTAATCCAACAACTAGTGCTGTCTTTTCATATTCATGGTCATTATTTTTTTTTGGCTTCTTCAACGGCCTTCAGGCTTTGAGCCACGGGGATTGGATGACTTATTCTTGGGGGGTCGACTTGTTTTTTTTTATTGTTTGTAATATTACAGGCCCAGAATTTATGTCGTTTTTTCCAACCTTCTGTTCATTGCCTGCCACAAGGATTTCATTATTGTAGTTTATTATTGTTCCTATCTGGAGCCTGAGGTCAGAAGGTAGCATGTATAAACCAGTGCCAACAGCAAAGTCTACTTTCGATCTTGCGTATTGTAAAACATTTTGGTACCTTTTAATACTTGAAGGCAAATCAACTGTAGAATTAATGGCGTCCTCTAAATTTGCTAAGTATTGTTTTTGTGCATCAAAGCCAGTAGAAGGATCAGTTATGCTCGATCTCGTTTGTGCTTGCGAACCTAGCAAACACCAAACGTAAGTACGAACAGAGTCGTTTATTCGTTCTATTCCTGCTTTAGTTAGACCCTTAGAAGTGTCTAAGATAAATGTTGTCCATGCTGTTTTATGCTCTTGCTCTATGGACCCGAGGTGAACGCCTGTGCCTGAAGAGAAAGATGTTTAAGGAGGATCCCAGTCATAGTTATACTTTCTGTGCACGCCCCAAAAATAAGGGGTGCCTAAGCCATGATTGCGGTCCAACTTTTGTCTAAAGTCTGTCTTAACATTAATATTAAATTCGTTACAGATCCTTTCAAAAGCCTTCATGTCTATTCGGTTGCTGAATGGATTTAAACGGTTTGTCATTTGGTAATGGTGCTTGCAGTTCAGTCAAAATACGTCTGAAGGTGTAATAAAAATGAAATCTGTACACTGACCTCACCAAAGGATCAGGATGATTAAGTGATCAGCATACGATACTCCACACCCAGTTGATGCACAGAACACAGCAAAGTTTAGCTGGTTCTGATAAAACTGCATCGGATGACTGAACCACATTTTTGCGATTGTAGTCTTTTTTAATAGGCGGGTTAAGATATATGTTTAATGGCGTGCTCACCTTTACTTGAAAGGTGTCAGTCTGGGTCACAGAAATGACAAGAGTATCAGTTGTTATATTTTTAAGATTGTTAGTGCGGCCCAACATAATATTTTGCATCAGTATATTTAAATGCACTCATTTTTATTTTTGTTTAAAAATGTTTGTAACAATAACAACTCAAGACCGTCCTTCGTTTTTAGAACATGCTATTGATAACAATTGCGGAAGCAGAATGGTTGCGCTTCATGAAATATTTTACAAAGTTGTATGGTTTAATATAAGTGAATCAAAGAAGAATGATAAGATTCAAAAATTGACAAAACAGGGACCAAAGTTAGCCAGTTAACAATACCTGATGGTTATTACGGGTTTTGCTCACTAAAAGAAGCAATGAGTAACTTTGACATTACTCTCAAACTTAACAATGCGAATCTGAAAACAATGTTAACATTCAAGCCTGAAGAAGAAGTAGGTTACTATTTGGATAAAGAGCTAGCTAAAATGTTAGGCTTTGCAGCTGACAATTATAGATTTAGAGTTACACCAAACAAAACTACTTATGAGGGAGAAAATCCGCTCGATCTTGCATTACATTCATTACTCTATGTTCATTTGGATGAGCTGAGCACTGATGAAAACTTATATGATGGAAGGCCCTCAACTGTTTTAAGAGCTCTTCCATCAGGGAAAGCTGCATATTGCGATTATGAAATTATACAATTCCCTAATTTACAGTTTAAAAGATTAGTTTGTGGAAGGGTCGGATCATTTAATATAAAAATTGCAGACAAAACAGGGAAAGTCGTAAAATGTGATAACCTGCACATTGTTTTAGAAGTAAAATAATTAGCTGTTCTAAAAAATAATGTCGCGTGGGCCAGAAGAACCGGGAGTTACATTAGCACCTGTAAGGTGTATAACCTTAGAATTAAAAGACCTTGCAGACGTTGCGGACTTTGAACAGAACGGTGAGATAGGCGCTTTGTATGGTTTTGAGTACACTAAAGATGGTGATTATAAACGCAAAGAGGTTAGCGACAACAAAAAGTTTCCTAAACTAGAACAACTACGCAATGTAGAAGCAAATAATGCTGGCCAGTATGAATATAAAATAGTTCGAAAACCTGACAGCAAATGGCATTTGGAACCATATTTAGAATGGGAAATAAAATTTGAATTCATAAGCCCATTTACATTTTTTAGCCGTCAAAAAAGTTTCAGAAAAGCATTCAACTCTGGCCCTTTACATGTAAGTCTTATGCCGGACGACAATAGTCGGAAAGAGATTGAAATAACGCCGTATGGGAAAAAACAGTACATCCTCCACAGAAGAGAAACGGTTTTAAAGAAAGCTTCTACAAAATTACAGTTCTTTCCAAGCAGAAAATTAGGAGACACGTTCACAATGATATTTGAAATTTCTGTCTTTAAAGATGTGGAGATGGATGGGGTTGTGGGCGTTAGTGACGTCCTTATAAAAGGAATTAATATTAGCTGGCAAAACTAGACGTTAAACGTCTTAAAGTTACCATCGTCGTTCTTCACAATGGTGAGGATATTAAGACCATAACAACAAGCAACAAAATCAATGTTGACTTAAATAGAAACAATCTTACAGAACTGAATTGGATTAATGTTACACATTTAGGCCTCATAGGGTTTTATTATACTGAACAAGTTTTGACAGAGAGTATGATAAAATTAATAACTGGATTAGATTAAATTCTATTATAAAACTATGGAACAGTTAAACGTTATGATAAAACCCCCTCATTGTTCATTCATTTGTGGACAGACTGGTTGTGGAAAAACAATATTTATCCTCAACCTATTACAAACAGTTTATCGCTATAATTTTGATCATATAGTAATTTTCTGCCCAACACTTAAATGGAACAAAGCATATCATGATAGAAGGTTTATATGGGCGGATGATAACATATATTTAATTGATCCCAGCAATAAGCTGAGTGAGTGTTTAGAACACTTTTGTAAATTGTTTGAAGGAACGCAGACACTATTTATTATAGATGACTGTTCAGCAGAAAGAGACATAGTTAAAAAGAGAAGCACTTTGTCAAAACTGGCTTTCAGTGGAAGACATGCTGGGATAAGTGTGTGGATTTTATGTCAAAAATATAACTCCGTTTTAAAAGACTTTAGAGAACAGTTAAAGACTGTAGTTTTATTTCACATGAAAGACAGAGACGCATTTGATGAATGTATGCGCGAAAATGATGTTATTGAAAATGATCAGGAAAAGCGCAGGATTAAACAAAAACTAAAATCTGAAAAGTTTAGTAAGTTAGTATTGAAAACGGATAACCCTACACAGTATGTTTGTTTGTAAAAAATCGTTATTTTTTTGGTTATTGAAGTCTTACTTGTCAGAGAACTATAAAACACGGGGTCTAGAGTCAACCGGTCGAAACTAGTTGAGACCGGTTGGCCTAGACCCCGTGTTTTATAGTTCTCTTGGGCAGAGTCATAAAAGGATAAAGAGTCAAGAGTAAAAGTTATGTACTTTTCTGAAGACTGTGCAATGCAGGTAACCCTCTTATATTCAGAAGTCACTGCTTGCATAATGAAATGAGAATCGTAACCTCGCAAGTTATGAAAGAAGATAGGCAGCTTCCATTTTTTGGGGTCAACCTTAAGTTGAAGATTACAATTGTTGTGTGCTGCTCCTCTGAACTTTCCAGTAATGTGATCGTGGTCTCTTACTGTCACGTCTTTACTGTTAGGTGTTAGCTCTAAGCCGCAAATCCAGCAGTGTGTAGATGAGTCATAACGTTCTTGATCTTCAGGAGTCATAACAATGTCTGAAAGATTTAGTTGGTTGGATAACTGATTGCGAAGTTGTTTCATCTGCTCTAAAAATCTACTAGCTGCGTCGGTGTCTCTGTAAATCTCTGGACGTGTGTGTGCCCCGTCTGACGTAACAACAATAAACGCATAAGAACAGATCTGATGGTGAGTTAATAAGGTTGTTGTTTGTTCTTGCTGTTGCGGGCCGTAGTACTGCGGTAAGAGCGATTCAAAGTCAGCATAAACCACGTACGGGCTCATCTGCATTTTGTGTACATTCTTAAAACTAACTTTAGACCCCGGTTTAGGTGTGAGGAGTTTAGTTTCACAGTCTACAAAACTTTTACAATGAGTTCTATGACTGGCAGCTGCTTCTATAGTTGGGATTCTGGTCAAACACCTTCTACAAAGCCCTTGTTTAAAATTGTCTTTTGTAGTAAAAGCCATAAGTCTGCTTATTGTTCTGATTAATACATAATGACTCTTTGTACTATCTGCAAACAGTATCAAGTCTATATGTTTGTTAAGCGGTTCGCCTAAAGTGGGAGCGTTGGGAGAAACCCTTAGAGGCACTAGATCGGCTTCTACAGACCATGTGTATACGTTTACAGTGATTTGTTTGTTTTGCTCTTCAAACTGAGATATACTTTCTATGCTTACTGGAAAGGTTATGTTATCAAAGTTCAGCTCTTGTTTGTATGCTTCATAATTAGATACTCTTTCTGCGTTCTTTATAACAGGGTGTAAATGCGCTAAAACGCACCACATAAAACACATGTTGTCAGGATTTTTTATGTTTAAGACTGCTCGTTTTAAAACTAACACTTTGGGGAGAGAAATGTAAGAATTGCCAACTATAGGATAAAACTTTGTTTGTCTTAATCTAATTTCAAGGACTGTCCCTTCAGACCAGCCAGAACCCCTTAACTTTGCTTCTTCACTTGCATGGTTAAACTGTGTAAGCATGTAATCAGCCCAGTTAGAGTTAAAGTCGTGATAGCTGATTACTTCTTTCTGTTTAGTTGAAACCCAGACTTCCATGTTAGTATCATCAGGCGTTATATAATCAATCAGAACGGTCAACAGCACTTTTACTGGCGGCTCCATCTGAAGAGACTCTGGATTTTAGAGATAGCATGTGCCACGCTTTCATGAATGTTTGTAGGGTTAATGATGTCCATGTCTACTTCACTAAACGTATTGCTTAATTGTTTTTTTTTTCAATATCAAATATTTCTTCCATTGTATATAGTTTTCCATCCTCGATTTTTACTTGTGAGGCTCATTTTTTAACTCAAATATTTACGTAAATCAAAAAAATAAATGTATATAAAAGTAAGTAAAACGCGCTTTTTATTCTTCACCCAAGCCTCTCAACACTTCAAGACACGTTAACCTTACAATAACACCTGCTAATATTTTAGCTTTTTCTGAATCACTACAGTCAATGTTTATCACTTTGATTGCTTCATTAAACAGTTCACTATGATCTTTTATTATATTGTCTATGTCATTCTCAAACCCAAATTCACTAAAATCAATGTTTAATAATTTCATTGTTTCGTCAAATAGTTCATTACAATTCTTTAGATCAGATTCAATGAGTTCGGCAGCCATTTTTAAATCTAAAATAAATAAAAAAAAATAATTGTAAATTCATAGTCTTTTCTAATCGTAAAACCTACTCTTAATTAAAGTAAATAGTTACTTCTTCAGGGCCGTGAGAAAAAGTCAGATCAACATCTTCATGAGTCATATAATCAAGTAAAATAGTAAACAACATTTTTGCCAGTGGGGGCCAAGAATCCGGTATTTCACTGATGACCAGACTCTTGCTTTCTCGTATTTTTATGTGATTAAAAAGATCAGTAATTGATTCTTCAAACCTACTCTTTAACTCTTCTCTATCAGCCTTCCAATCCAACTCATAAAGCATATTAGTAAGCTCTCTAATAACTACTTCGGGCTTCATTTATTTAACCCAAAATAAAATCATAAATTAAAAAAAATAATTAATCAGTTTTCTCTCTCCTCATTCACTCCCACGTCTCTGTCTGTCTGTCAGTCTGTCTGTCACTCTCTCACACACGCGCACAAACAAACAAACAAACAGCAAACAAACACACACACAATAGATAGGGAGGTGCTTGCGGGGAATGTGGAAGGGGCTTTTTGTTGTTCACACTTGAGCGACGTAAATTCGAGACGGCCACTAAAAACACTTATCAGAGTCCTGAATCAATAATCACAAGATCTCTTCAAAGTTCCCTCGGCGGCCGTCTGAGACAGCCTTAAAGCAGCAAAAAGGCGAAGCGGATGAAGATGAAGCAGGTAACCACAGCAGCAAAACAGCGAAGCCACAACAGCAAAAAAAGTCATATAATCGAAGTGTCAGCAGGTAACCTTTGACCGACCATGGCTGGAGCGCTGACAGGGGTTTTTTCTCTCCCTCTCATAACCTTTGACCGACCATAGCTGGAGCGCTGGTAGACGCACAGAGAAAAAACCCCGCCTCAAACTAACCGACCGACCGATCGATGATTCAGACGTCACGCGAGCTGGGAGGTTGCTATCATGACCTTTGACCGACCATGGTTGGAGCGCTGGCGTCTCTTTAGCTTGTAGACACGTTTGGTTGGTCTTGGGAGGAT
>JAFLJL010002071.1:23620-31120 GCA_018398815.1 Conus ventricosus
TACGACCTGGGGTTCATCTGAATTTCAGTTTTCAAATAATTATCCCAGGACGCTTTTGGGTTAGATTGTTTGAAAAGAGTTTTTGTTCTTTCAAGCCAATGGGCCTAAAAGCAAAGATTGCTGAAGAGTTTTACAATTTTCAGCTTTGATCTCAGAACCATCTTTCAGTAAACAGGCGTAATTTCAGCCATGTTTTTCAGCTTTCATAAAAAGAACCTTCGTCGATCGGTTCATTATCAAGTTGCTCTACAAAACAATTACTTAAAAATCGTCTAGTTCACTTACTGTCATTTCACGTTTTACTTTCGCTTCCAGAAAAGATTTTAGTTCGCTGTTGACCAGGTTGGAAGCGAAGCAACGGTCTTGTTAAACGCGTCTTCAATGGTGGCTCGTCTCCTGAACAATGAGCTAGCCTCGCGCTCGATCTTTCTCCCCAGCAGAAATGACGTCATACGTGAGGTGTGGGCTCCTGTGTAGCGGAGCGTGCAACCCCGGGCGATCAATACTGATTGGACCGGTCTGGGGGTAAAACTGCCAAGCCATTAGATTTTTAGTTAATTCTATGTACCTGGAGAGAATGTAAATATGTTTGTTCACGATCACCCTATCTTATCTAGCACGGAAACTAATTACGTCAATTTTAGAGGTTTTGGGGTGTTAATTTTAATTGTAAAACAGGTGTTGATTTTGGCCAAATAGATATGTGATGGGCGTGATTTGTATGTGAAAAAAGGGGGTTTTCGTGCAAAATAAGATGGGTGAGCTTGAACATAGATAATTACATTCTCTTGGTGTGTGATAACTTTCATGGATAGTGTTAAGTGTTTTAAGTTTCATGCTCTGTTGAATGTTGATGTATGATAACATTCACAGATAGTGTGTTAAAGGGGTGCTCACCCTAAATAGCATGTTTGGGTTGTTCAAAAGTATGATCGAGCGTGTTTCGATGTACGTGTTACTTTTCTTCTGGAACTCGCTTCTATCCGTGTTTCGGGTCATGCAAGTAGCCAAATCGTGACTTGCCACGGAGATTGCCGAGCACAGTACGGAAAGAGACGAGAGTCGGGGATTCTGCAAGTGACGTATAAATGCCAAAACTACCGTGAATGAAAGACATGTCCCTAAAAGCTTTCGCTATGAGGACGTAAAACTCAACTATTTTCCGGCGATAATGGCAGATGCTCCCAGCTACGAGTCAAATTCCAACGAAGAGGACATTGAACATGAAATTTTCACTGAAGTGTATGGAGTTCAGCCATACCAGTTTGAACCTACAGCTCCTTGTACAGTACCACCTCCCTCGCCATCAGACGCTTGTGTTTCTTTCCAGGCAGTTCGACATTATTTTTACAGGTTGACCATATTATGTACATGAATACACACACACGCACGACACAGATAGTACATGATATACACATGCACATGCATACATCTGTTCACACACACACACACACACACACACACACACACACACACACACACACACACACACACACACACACGCACATACATTACCGTAGTATGTAAATAACTTTAAAATGCTTATGTGATACACCACATTTTCCTTCAGTTGTTTAGATCTATCAGATAATGCCTTTTCCTTTGAACAGGAGTTTGTCAGCTACTGCATCATCACACTAATTCTCTTCCCTGCTGTAGAAATCTTTTTAATAGCTGTTCACTTTCAGTCCCCCCCCCCCCCCCCCCCACCCACACACACACACCACACCTTTTTTTTTACATTCTTCATTTTCAATCTCACTCCCTCCGCTTAAATTCTGAAGTTCCACAATGACAATTAGAATCTGAGGGGTCTTTTACAATATATTGCAGTCAAAGATTCTGGCTGTTATTTTAAAAACTGATGCGTGACGTGCCGTACATCAGATCTAAGCTGCAGGTCTAAGCTCATTATTCTCTTACTCACCAGAGCAGTTTATAGCATACAGACATACCACACCTGCATATATCTTAAAATGAACACTAAGTCACCATCCTGTATCCAAATACTGATGAATAATTCACTTACTAAAGCATGAATGGTTTTTGGGCAGAAACTTGAACTTGCAGGGGTGCCTGATGTTCAGCAATTCCTGAAAAATAAAAACCCAAACTATTGTTCACTGGAGTCCAACAAGCTGTTATTTGTGGACATGGGCACTTTCTTGTTAATAAGAATCATATCTTCAGTTTTGTTGGAAACAGCAACACCAGGGGGAAAAATTAATCACAAACATGCAACAGTTTCAGTGACAGCAGGCAGTGTGACTGACTGACTGCCACTATGACTCTGGCATGTGTGACTGAAAGTAACAATGTATGTTTCAGTTTGATGCCAACACTCTACAAAAACCCAACAACTATCTTCACAACCAAGCATGCACTGAGAATGAAATGAAACACAAAAAGATCAACCATTCAATCCACAAACCTTACCTTCTTTACGTCTCTGAGTTTGGCTCTCTTGCTCCTGACAGAATCCGTGTCACTGTTGCGTTTGAGGCTTGCACTTGCAGCCGGCGAATGAACAGAGAGTGCTTTAATACATTTTTCTGTTATATTAGTTGGCACAGCATCCTCTTTCAGCTGTCTTCGGAC
Organism: Conus ventricosus; assembly: GCA_018398815.1. NCBI lineage: Eukaryota > Metazoa > Mollusca > Gastropoda > Neogastropoda > Conidae > Conus > Conus ventricosus. The sequence goes on from JAFLJL010002071.1 coordinate 26,219, forward strand.
CCGAATTCCAGCTTCCACCTTTACCTTCCAGGTATGTTGGTCTTGGAAACTGCTTTTCAAAGTGACAACAGCAAATGCCATGATAACTGTCCCGAAGAACAAAATCTTTCCTTGTCGTGGTGACAACATTTATCCACAATCGCCTAAACTGGCTGGAAGCACCTGGAAAAGCATAAACGCTTACTCTTCGCTTATTTCCTGACGAAATTCCGCAACCAGACACAGCACACTTTCGCCCCATCTCACTTCAGCCGAACACGAAGAGTGACTTGGCTTTTCTACGTCATCAATCAGGAAACCCCCCTTTTATCGAAATCAAGGCTCTCGTTCCTGTTTCAGCCTCTCGCTTTCCCAGTCCGCAGGAAATGCTACTCTCACTGCAACATGAGAGCACAGGCGGCTGATTCGGGGCTGGGTTTCGCAATACGACCACATACCAAAACCGTGTATTTGGTCAAAATAGATTTGTAAAAATGGGTGAGAACCCCTTTAAGTGTTTGATGTATACAAGTTTCATGCTCTGTTGAATGTTGGTGTGTGATAACTTTCACGGATAGTGTGTTAAGTGTTTTTATGTATACAAGTTTCATGCTCTGTTGAATGTTGGTGTGTGATAACTTTCACGGATAGTGTGTTAAGTGTTTTATGTATACAAGTTTCATGCTCTGTTGAATGTTAGTGTATGATAACATTCACGGATAGTGTATTAAGTGTTTGATGTATACAAGTTTCATGCTCTGTTGAATGTTGGTTTATGATAACATTCACGGATAGTGTGTTAAGTGTTTGATGTATACAAGTTTCATGCTCTGTTGAATGTTGATGTATGATAACATTCACGGATAGTATGTTAAGTGTTTTTTATGTATATTATGCAAGGGTATGTGTCCTGTATTTGTGAAAGTCTCTGCGCATGTGCTCTTTTTATGTATGTAAACTCCCACATTATCTGGATAAAATTCAGAAATAAACTGTAACTGAAATAAACAATAGCGTGTTTTGTTTGTACGCACATCTTGAATAGATTTTAAAAATGGACATAAAGAGAAAAAGAAATTGAAAAATATGCTGGTTACAGTTCGGAATTCTGTACGGGAGACCATATTTTCACATTGTATTTGCTGTTGGAAAATACTGATCGCTCGGCACCAGAATTCATGTTGCCTTGTGGATTGTAAGGTGTTTGGGTCTGTCAGTTGTAACATCTTTAGACAGAAGTGGTGTAAATGGCTGGCTAGCTGTAATGGCGGTTTGCGAAATATTTATGATCTGGTTATAACCCATGTTAGAGATACAAATACATGCACAGAATTTTTCAACTGCCCACGTGGTGTAAAACAAAGATGTCTTACATGAATCACTTTGAAGAACAAAATGTCCATAAAATTCTAAGGTATTGCTAGAGCGAAATGTTTTGTGGTGCATTCTTTGGAAATGATCTATAATGCTCATATGCTTGATTTTACTCTTGGTGTTGAACTTTCATGGATAGTGTTAAGTGTTTTAAGTTTCATGCTCTGTTGAATGTTGATGTATGATAACATTCACAGATAGTGTGTTAAAGGGTGCTCACCCTAATAGCATGTTTGGGTTGTTCAAAAGTATGATCGAGCGTGTTTCGATGTACGTGTTACTTTTCTTCGGAACTCGCTTCTATCCGTGTTTCGGGTCATGCAAGTAGCCAAATCGTGACTTGCCACGGAGATTGCCGAGCACAGTACGGAAAGAGACGAGAGTCGGGGATTCTGCAAGTGACGTATAAATGCCAAAACTACCGTGAATGAAAGACATGTCCCTAAAAGCTTTCGCTATGAGGACGTAAAACTCAACTATTTTCCGGCGATAATGGCAGATGCTCCCAGCTACGAGTCAAATTCCAACGAAGAGGACATTGAACATGAAATTTTCACTGAAGTGTATGGAGTTCAGCCATACCAGTTTGAACCTACAGCTCCTTGTACAGTACCACCTCCCTCGCCATCAGACGCTTGTGTTTCTTTCCAGGCAGTTCGACATTATTTTTACAGGTTGACCATATTAATGTACATGAATACACACACACGCACGACACAGATAGTACATGATATACACATGCACATGCATACATCTGTTCACACACACACACACACACACACACACACACACACACACACACACACACACACACACACACACGCACATACATTACCGTAGTATGTAAATAACTTTAAAATGCTTATGTGATACACCACATTTTCCTTCAGTTGTTTAGATCTATCAGATAATGCCTTTTCCTTTGAACAGGAGTTTGTCAGCTACTGCATCATCACACTAATTCTCTTCCCTGCTGTAGAAATCTTTTTAATAGCTGTTCACTTTCAGTCCCCCCCCCCCCCCCCCCCCACACACACACACACTTTTTTTTTACATTCTTCATTTTCAATCTCACTCCCTCCGCTTAAATTCTGAAGTTCCACAATGACAATTAGAATCTGAGGGGCCCTTTTACAATATATTGCAGTCAAAGATTCTGGCTGTTATTTTAAAAACTGATGCGTGACGTGCCGTACATCAGATCTAAGCTGCAGGTCTAAGCTCATTATTCTCTTACTCACCAGAGCAGTTTATAGCATACAGACATACCACACCTGCATATATCTTAAAATGAACACTAAGTCACCATCCTGTATCCAAATACTGATGAATAATTCACTTACTAAAGCATGAATGGTTTTTGGGCAGAAACTTGAACTTGCAGGGGTGCCTGATGTTCAGCAATTCCTGAAAAATAAAAACCCAAACTATTGTTCACTGGAGTCCAACAAGCTGTTATTTGTGGACATGGGCACTTTCTTGTTAATAAGAATCATATCTTCAGTTTTGTTGGAAACAGCAACACCAGGGGGAAAAATTAATCACAAACATGCAACAGTTTCAGTGACAGCAGGCAGTGTGACTGACTGACTGCCACTATGACTCTGGCATGTGTGACTGAAAGTAACAATGTATGTTTCAGTTTGATGCCAACACTCTACAAAAACCCAACAACTATCTTCACAACCAAGCATGCACTGAGAATGAAATGAAACACAAAAAGATCAACCATTCAATCCACAAACCTTACCTTCTTTACGTCTCTGAGTTTGGCTCTCTTGCTCCTGACAGAATCCGTGTCACTGTTGCGTTTGAGGCTTGCACTTGCAGCCGGCGAATGAACAGAGAGTGCTTTAATACATTTTTCTGTTATATTAGTTGGCACAGCATCCTCTTTCAGCTGTCTTCGGACCCGAATTCCAGCTTCCACCTTTACCTTCCAGGTATGTTGGTCTTGGAAACTGCTTTTCAAAGTGACAACAGCAAATGCCATGATAACTGTCCCGAAGAACAAAATCTTTCCTTGTCGTGGTGACAACATTTATCCACAATCGCCTAAACTGGCTGGAAGCACCTGGAAAAGCATAAACGCTTACTCTTCGCTTATTTCCTGACGAAATTCCGCAACCAGACACAGCACACTTTCGCCCCATCTCACTTCAGCCGAACACGAAGAGTGACTTGGCTTTTCTACGTCATCAATCAGGAAACCCCCCTTTTATCGAAATCAAGGCTCTCGTTCCTGTTTCAGCCTCTCGCTTTCCCAGTCCGCAGGAAATGCTACTCTCACTGCAACATGAGAGCACAGGCGGCTGATTCGGGGCTGGGTTTCGCAATACGACCACATACCAAAACCGTGTATTTGGTCAAAATAGATTTGTAAAAATGGGTGAGAACCCCTTTAAGTTGTTTGATGTATACAAGTTTCATGCTCTGTTGAATGTTGGTGTGTGATAACTTTCACGGATAGTGTGTTAAGTGTTTTATGTATACAAGTTTCATGCTCTGTTGAATGTTGGTGTGTGATAACTTTCACGGATAGTGTGTTAAGTGTTTTATGTATACAAGTTTCATGCTCTGTTGAATGTTAGTGTATGATAACATTCACGGATAGTGTATTAAGTGTTTGATGTATACAAGTTTCATGCTCTGTTGAATGTTGGTTTATGATAACATTCACGGATAGTGTGTTAAGTGTTTGATGTATACAAGTTTCATGCTCTGTTGAATGTTGATGTATGATAACATTCACGGATAGTATGTTAAGTGTTTTTTATGTATATTATGCAAGGGTATGTGTCCTGTATTTGTGAAGTCTCTGCGCATGTGCTCTTTTTATGTATGTAAACTCCCACATTATCTGGATAAAATTCAGAAATAAAACTGTAACTGAAATAAACAATAGCGTGTTTTGTTTGTACGCACATCTTGAATAGATTTTAAAAATGGACATAAAGAGAAAAAGAAATTGAAAAATATGCTGGTTACAGTTCGGAATTCTGTACGGGAGACCATATTTTCACATTGTATTTGCTGTTGGAAAATACTGATCGCTCGGCACCAGAATTCATGTTGCCTTTGTGGATTGTAAGGTGTTTGGGTCTGTCAGTTGTAACATCTTTAGACAGAAGTGGTGTAAATGGCTGGCTAGCTGTAATGGCGGTTTGCGAAATATTTATGATCTGGTTATAACCCATGTTAGAGATACAAATACATGCACAGAATTTTTCAACTGCCCACGTGGTGTAAAACAAAGATGTCTTACAATGAATCACTTTGGAAGAACAAAATGTCCATAAAATTCTTAAGGTATTGCTAGAGCGAAATTGTTTTCGTGTGTGCAGTCTCCTTTGGAAAATGTTTAATACTGACAATCAATGCTTACATATGCTGCTGAAGTATGGTGTCTTTTGAATACTTAGTAAATGGAGAAAGTGCATTGATTTGTTATAGTTTTGTATGTTTCCATTCATACATACAAAAAGTTTCATATGTCAAGATCGGATAATGCCCTGTATTTATAAAAACACGCATTAAATGCATGCTATG
>JAFLJL010002071.1:36120-41226 GCA_018398815.1 Conus ventricosus
TAAGTTTGATAAAAGCTCTTCTCTCTTCTAAGGGTTTCCATTCTAATTTCCTAATGTTCTTTTCTAGTATTCCCCTTTTCTCTGATGTGTTCCCTGTTACAAACCGTGCTGCTCTCTTCTGAATCTTTTCGAGGTTATCAATGTCCTTTAGATGGTAAGGATCCCAAACTGAGCAACCATATTCCAGTACTGGTCTAACCAATGTTTTGTAGCAGTGGTCTTTAACCTTTTGGGGGCAGTCACTGATATTCCTGTATAAGAAAGCTAAGATGTTATTTGCTTTCTGTACATACTAAATTGTAATGTTCTTTCCATTTGAGACGACTATCTATAATCACGCCTAAATATTTTGCAGCATTGGTTTCTTTAAGAATAGTATTATGAATAGAATAGTCTGATCTAGTTGGTGAGTGTTTGTTACATATACGCAACACTTTGCACTTTTGGGGATGAAATTCCATTTTCCAAGTTCTTTCCCACTCTTGTAAAGCGTTTAGATCTTCTTGTAGAATGCGTGTATCATTCTTGCTTCTGATTGTTCTATATACTAAGCTGTCATCTGCAAAAAGCCTTATAGTAGTTCCAGGAGAGAGATTTCTACTTATGTCATTTATATAAATTAAGAAAAACAAGGGCCCCAGAACAGTTCCCTGTGGTACACCTGACAAGACTGGTTTACAATGGGATGACGACCCTTCCACAACAACTTTCTGCGTTCTCCCAATGAGGAATGATCTAGCCCATTTTAGCAAAAAAACGCCAATGCCGATGTGTTCTAATTTAAGCAGCAGGCCCTCATGGTCAACCTTATCAAAGGCTTTAGAAAAGTCTAATAAAATTGCATCTATTTGCTGTCTGTTGTTAAGACAGTTATTAAAATCATTGAGAGTTGTTATAAGTTGAGTCTCACAACTCCTTGCTGTCTAAAACCATGCTGGGCGTTATTTAAGAAGTCATATTTGTCCAGATGGTCCATTATGCTACTATATATTATGTGTTCAAGTAGTTTTGCTGATATGGATGTAAGAGATACAGGTCTATAGTTCTTTGCTTTTGTTTTGTCACCCTTTTTGAATAAGGGAACAATGCTCGCATCTCGCCACTCATCAGGTATTTACTCCCTGGTCCAGTGAAGCTTGGTAAAGTAGTTGGTATACCTCACTCAATTCATTGGCACATAATTTTAAGAGCTTGCCAGGAACGCCATCGGGACCAGTAGCTTTGTTTTCATTGATGTTGGTCAGTAACTTAAATACTCCTGCTTTGTTTACTTTGATGTTTTGCATTTCAGGGAGTTTATCATCATCCTTTAGTCTAACGTTAATTAAAGGCTTGGGATTTGAGAAAAACCGAACAAAACTGCTTGTTTAGTAAATTTAGACTGGATGAGAGGGGGAAAAAACCTAACTGAATCCAGTTAGTTGAAAAAAGGGCCCAGGGAAACAAAAAGGAAAGAGTGAGGGGGGGGGGGAGGCTGGGGGAGGGGATACATGGAGGGACTGGGAGGAAGGGGGCTGGTGGAATCTGGTTGCTGGTCTCTACTCCTCCACATTTTTCAAAAAGCATTATGGAAATAGCCTAAAATGTGCACTTTCAATTCTTCAAAATAAATATGTATTACAATGAAAATAAACTTATCATTTATTAATCACAAGAGATACTGATGGTCGTTACGACTGACATACTGAGTGATAATGTCTTCAACTATGAGAGTAACAACTGTCAAATAATCGCCAGATTTCCCACTAATCCTATGATCTGAACTTTAGTTCTGTCATGTATTTAAAGAAAAAGCAAATAGAAATTCCAAGCTGTTTTCTGCCCCAGTTTTACGTATAATTGATACATTGATTAACTTAATATCCGTCTGTCGTTATTTCGGACATCGCTAAAACGATGTCCTAATCATGTGTCACGCACAAAACATCGCCCGAATGTTGAGGGAAATCCCGTTAAATTGCCCCACTCAACTTTTGGTTCACTTAGAATTTTAATCATTTACAGAAACACATTTGAGAGAACAGCTGAAACCAATGTTTCTATCATTTTCTTGTGACGGTCGTTATGCATTTGACAGTCGTTACGATTTCTGACGGTGGTAATGATTGTGGACAAACAACATTTCCACACCTTCTCTGCTTCGAAGCGCCATTCTTGACGAAAGCTCCAGCCTCGATTTGAAACCTTTTGCCTTGGGTGCTATTTAAAGCACGGCATGGGATCTGTAAGTTCGTTGTTAGTAGAATTGCGAGAAAAAATACGGTCGTTATTTTCTGACATACTGCTTATTACCGTATGGATTTCGCGCTCGTTTGCTGCCACTGAATCGAATTTGGTTCTGAAAACACCTTTTCTCCATTCGGTTAGTGTTGTCCGACATGCCGAGTTAAATGAACACGGAACAGAACCGAACCTGATGTGAACGATCGAGAGTTTTGCTGACCGACACGATTTGACAAACAGCGTAACGACTGTCAAACGGATTTTTACCGCTTGACAGCAATCGAAAACAATCAGAAATAGAACCGGTTTGTGATTTTAACATGTTCGCCGTTGATTTTTCTGCATCCTTTATTCATATTGTTGTGATGGTATGCAATTTAGATATGTTATCCAGGCTTCGACACCAACCGCATCACTCGTCCGCCATCTTGAACGGGAAAATTTATCTAAGAAAAGCGTACAACTTGGGCATTTTCAAATGAAAGGCAGACACCCAAACTCACCATGTTATATTATGTATCTCTTCAAGGTATTATAAAACATCAAGCAATAAATAAAGAAGCATTGGTATTTTTTTTAATTCTTTATTTGTGCGATAAATATACAAGGGGTCTGGACGATCACCTTTTGTCATAAGCTCATATGTGTGTGTGTATGTATGTATATGTGTGTGTTGTCTTGAAGCAGCTCCAATCCCATTTGTCAGATAATGGTCTCTTGGAAGTGTGCAGTCCGCTTATAGGAAAAATCACAGCACAGAGACTGCAGTTCTGAGTGTCTTAGACTGCCTGCTTTGTAAATCAGACGATAAACTGGTCTCCTTCTAGCATTGCTTGACCTCAGTGCTGCTTTTGATACTCTTGACCACTCTATCCTACTCAAGAGACTCAAGGTTACTTTGGATTTGACTGTATGGTTCTCAAATGGTTCACATCATACCTTTCTGACAGGACACAGACGGTAATCGTTAATGGTGCTGAATCATCCCTTCTCCTCTTCTGTATGGTGTTCCCCAGGGCTCTGTCCTTGGACCAGTTCTTTTTACCCTTTATTCTCAGCCCTTATCTGACGTTATTTCTGCCCATGGCTGTGACTTCCACAAATTCGCAGATGACACTGAACTCTCTAAGAGCGCAACCACCAGCGATTTTCAAGGTGCTCAATCAGATATTACCACATGTTTTAGGGACGTAAAAGTCTGGATGACCAGCAACAAACTCAAGCTGAATAGTGACAAAACCGAGATCATGGCTGTTGGTGCCTCCTCTCGTGTCAAGATGGTTAAAGCTGAGTCAGCAGAAATTGATGGTGTTGTTTTACCATTCAAAGAGTCAGTGAAATATTTAGGTGTCAGCATTGATCAAACGCTCTCTATGCAGAACCAAATATCGAATGTTTGTCGTGTATGCTTCTTGGAACTGCGACGTATTGCTTCTATCCGGTCTTACCTCTCCACACAGGCAACAATCAGACTCATCACCGCCATGGTAATGTCCCGAGTAGACTACTGTAACTCTGTGTTAGCAGGACTTCCTTCAGAACAGCTTGCACGATTACAAAGGGTGCAGAACTGTGCAGCTCGGCTTGTGCTCAAAAAGCGTAAAAAACGAGCATATTACACCTTTGTTGCGTGAACTCCACTGGCTTCCCATCAAATATCGATGGCAGTTCAAAATTGCAGTCTTTGCCTATCGTTACTTTGATGGGACACTCCCACAGTATCTTTCTGCTTCTCTGTCCACCTATCAAACTTCTCGGTCTCTTCGATCATCTTCTCAAAAACTTCTGAAAATTCCTAGGCGCTCGTTGAAGACAGTCGGTGAGAGAGCATTTAGCTTTTGTGCGCCCACTCTTTGGAATTCTCTTCCTGACAGCTTACGTGACCTGCCTACATTATCTAAATTCAAGTCAGAGTTAAAAACATACTTCTTTAGGAAAGCCTTCTTCAACCATTAATGCTGTGTCTATTATTCTGACCTGACTTTATATGTACTGCATGCAAAACTGTATTGTTTACGCTTGAACCGATGAACTTGATAAGTGCGCCTGTGTCGGTAGGTGTGTGTGTGTGTGTGTGTGTGTGTGTGTGTGTGTGTGTGTGTGTGTGTGTGTGTGTGTGTGTGTGAACACATGTTAGTGCGAGTGTTTGAGTGTGTGTTGAGCGCAATGAGTTGATCCAAAGAATTGCGCTATATAAAATCTATACATTATATTATTATTATTATTATTATTATTATTATTATTATTATTATTATTATTATTATTATTATTATTATTATATATGTATGCATATATGTATGTATGTATATGTGTGTGTATATATGTATGCATGTATGCATGTATGTATGTATGTATGTATGTATGTATGTATGTATGTATGTATGTATGTATGTATGCATGCATGTATGCATGTATGTATGCATGTATGTATGCATGTATGTATGTATGTATGTATGTATGTATGTATGTATGTATGTATGTATGTATGTATGTATGTATGCATGTATGTATGCATGTATGTATGCATGTATGTATGCATGTATGTATGTTTTATAATGTATGTATGTATACATGTATGTATGTATGCATGTTTTATAATGTATCTATGTATGTATGTATATGTGTGTATGTATGTATGTATGTATGTATGTATGTATGTATGTATGTATGTATGTATGTATGTATGTTTCATAATGTATGTATGTATGTATATGTGTGTGTGTGTGTGTTTGTCCATGCAGGTGCAACAAGGTTCCAGGACTGTCCTCCGAATGTTGACAAGTACACAGTAGACGTCTTAACCTGTGTGGGTTATTCAGCAGCAGAAATAGTCTGGGAGTTCAAGACACGGCAGGGAGTGTCTACAATTATTGGTCGATGTTA
>JAFLJL010002072.1:0-30450 GCA_018398815.1 Conus ventricosus
GTGTAGTAGTTTTCTTGGTAGTGAGACTGATTTCCATTATCTGACTCCTGATATGACTGTGTGATTACTGCAAACTTCAGGGCTTTGGAGAGTAGTTTCCTCATCTATGGATGGGTAAAAGTCTACTAGTGTCAAAAGTGATGAATCTGTATTACTTTGTTAATAGTTTTTTGAACCATTGCTAACTTTTTTTCGTATGTGTTCCATTCCAGAGGCTAATCAAGTTTGAATTATGTCCTTAAATTTATTTTTTCCAGAATTTATCTTGCATAAATTATTGCCTAATTCAGATTTGGATGGTGTTTATTAGTCTACATGTTGGATTGTATGAAAGGTTGGCCTTGTGGTCTTTGAGTGTTATGAAACTTCTTTTGTTGCTGTCGGCTTCTATCCTGTCACTAGTCTATGCGCTCTGCAAGTTCTTTTATCCCCCCCCCCCCCCCCCCCCCCCCCCCCCCCCCCCCCCTCCCCCCCCCCCCCCCCCGGGGGGCACCCCCCCCTCCCCCCCCTTTTTCTTAGTGCGGATACTGTCATGTATATTTTTGGTCGGCTTTTTTGTATTTTTCTGGATGTTTTTGTCAAGGAGTTTGAGAATATTCCTTTGGTTCCATTTGTAGTAAATTGCTATTTTATCAGCCTTCACAAATAATTTTTTGTCCATTTTGTACTTGTTTTTTAATTTGTTTTTCTAATGTTGATTGGAATCGTTGTTAGATTTTTGATTTCAATATTGGTTATCATTCTTTTTCCATTTGATCTTCACAGAGTTTCATAATCGACCTATGACTGGTGGATGGATCGCCATGATTTGAAATCGAAGGTGTTTTATGTCCACGTTTTTTTGCATTCGGGTTCAGGAAAAAGAATGCTTATTCCATCTCATATTGCGTACGAACTTCGGTTTGTTCTATAATCAATTTAGTAGAATTGTGGTTAGAAAACGGTAATGTTTTTGTTTGACATGCCTAAAATTGATTTCCTCCAATTTTAAAAACCATCAGGCCGACAGTGCTCAACGTGAGGGAGCAATTAAAGATATATATACTTAAAAAGTCTAAATGACTTTAAAAGTGCACGACCCCTTGGGAGGCAACATTTGGTTAATGATATTAAAAGGAATGATAACACCAAACAAAATTGTTTCTGAGCAGTCTTGCGCTGTCATATCAGATGTTTTCTTGGTTTGCCCACCCGCACGATGTAAATAGCGTGTGGGCTCCCCGTTTGCGGTGTAACACGTGCGGGATTGCTGTCACGAGTTTTGTTTGGGGTGGGGCTTTCAGGTTTTATGTTTTGGGTGTGTTTCACTAACAACGATTTCCATTTATGCCTACAGTGTTTAACTATTTCTGTTTTTGGTGTTTAAAAGTAGCTCAGGTGTTTGCATAGAAAGACCATTTTCAGTTAAACAAACACACACCCACACCACACACACCACATATCTAAATACAAAAATTACACAATCTTTGCCAAGACATTACTATAACGACTGAAGAAATGTTAAACCCGGCACTTGTTATGCCCTCCCCCACTACTTAATAGTTTCAGGTTCAAAACTTTGCCAAATCATTACTTAGAACGACTTAAGAATTGAACACCTGCATCTTAGTTTTCCCCCACTTACTTAATTGTTCAGCATTCTAATATATAATAATAATATTACTATATATATATAAAAATAAGAGAGAGGAAGAGAGAGAGAGAGCGAGAGAGAGCTACAGAGCAGCGGCATATATATATATATATATATATCATATATAAATATATAAATATCATATAAAAATATATAAATATATACAAGCTTGAATACTCTCCAAAAACGAAACTGACACTAATGTAATTATGGATATGTTGTGAAAATAAGAATGAAGATGAAATATGTCCATATGAGTAGTATCTTGTAAAGTAACCAACTGCCCATGCTAAACCTGCAAAACGTTCTTTGAAACATCCAAATGTCCTCTGGCTGATGTTACAATCATTTCCTAATTAATTCTTGCCATTTTTTTTATTATATATTAATTTTATTATGGGGGCACCCCCTATTTCACGTGCACAAGAGGTGAGCAGAGAACGAGGCAAATTTAACCAATACTAACTCACTTGCTCCTCCACCAAGTTGGGCGAAAGTGCCTAAAAGCCGCCTTTTTTTCCTGTTCACTGACAAGTAAGACTTCAAAAACCAAAAAATAACGATATCTACAGACCTACTAGTGTAAGGTTTATCCGTTTTTTAATACAATTTTTACAAACCTTTTTTACAGCTTTTAGTTTTTGTCAATCCAATGTTTTTACTTGATCGTTTCAATAAACATCAATTTCACGCAAACAATTACATCAAATGCAATACTCTGTCTTCATTTGAAATAAAACTCCAGTTTTAAAACATGCTCTCAAAGACATTTAAAAACCGAGTATATATATATATGACATAAAATCCACACACATAATCCCCGCATGTCATTTCCACTGAAATGCTAGTTTGACCAAAGTGTTTCTCTATTTTTAACTATGTCTCTTTTCTGCCGAACAGTCAACTATAATAATATTTCTGCGTTCCCCTCCAAACAATCTAAAAAGGCTTCTAAACACTCACAAGTTTATTGCAAGGATCAACTAAATAATTTCATCATCAGTCCATAAAACCTTCTATTCAAGATATGCTTTGTATCATTTAAGTGTTGGACCAAACATCACAATACGATATAAAATTCTAACGATAAACTGTTTGTACCAGGTTGAGGATAAATATTGTTTTTTTCACACAACCAGTCTTGTCTGCCCACAAATCATTGAACAATGAGGGGATTTATCATAAAGTTTATAACTGCTCCATAGATTTATAAACAGGAAAAAAAAAGAATTTAATCTAATCCCGTTATTATTATTTATCATACTCTCCGTCAATAACATTTTCAGTATAAAAAAACCCCTACGAGTGCTAATTGTAAGATAATCCCAAATCAGTTTCTTAAGAATTTTTTCTATTTAAGGTCAGACATTGATATTTGTTGCTTGTTGTTATGATCTTAATAGCCTCTGCCATAGTGAAGAACGACTATGGAAACGTAAGGGCGTTTAACGACTAATATTTAGCCCAGCTAATATTAATTCCTTTATAAGGACGTCACTAAACACCACAACCCCAACCCTCTCCACAACTATAAAAGACAGAATATTCAAATATCAATTGTGAAAACGTGTCTCCAAATTTTCTGCTTGGGAAAAGAACTGTAAATCTTTTAAGAAGCTTTTATTTTACAACTGATTTCTTTCTGTGGAGGATGTACTGTTTTTTCCCATACAGCGTATTTCATTCTTTCCGACTATTTACGCGTCCGGTAAACATAAGACATCCATTTAAAGGGCCAAGTTTGAATGCAATAGTCTGAAACTTTGACGGCTAGAATCTGTAAATGGGCTTATGAATTCAAATTTTATTTCCATTCTAATAGGTTCTAAGTGCCATTTGAGTGTCAGGTTTTTCGAACTATTTTATAGTACATACTGGGCCACCATTATTTGCCTTAATTGCGCCAGTTTGTTCTAGTTGAGGAAACTATTTTGCTGTCGCCAACCTTCTTTGCCGTTTATTAAACACCGTCTTTAGTGTACTCAAAACCATACAAAGCGCCTCTTCTCACCAGTTTGTTCAAAGTCCCGCACCGTCTGCAAGGTCTTTTAAATTCTAAGGTTAACACCATACAGCGCTAAATTGTAACTCCTGATTCTTCTGCCCACGGCGACATAATTATTTAGGTAGCGTATTATTTATATTCAAAACAATGTGCAGTGTTATACGACATTTCAACAACATTCCCCCGCTTTGTCTTTGATTTTTATATTAAAAATCCGAACCCTCCCACAAACTAAATCTTTAAACTGTAAATTAGGGAATTGTAATAATTTCATAATCGCAATATGGCAGCTATCCCCTGACGGAAGAGCTCTTAAAACAGTTGAAGGGGCCTTCCAATCGATAAAGTTTATCATCATTGCTCACTCATCCAAAAGAACAAAGAGTAAAGAATGTAATGCCACGATCGAGCGGATTTACCTCCCACATAAGTAGTTGTGTGTTGTTTGACAAACTCGAAAACTATGAACGGCCCGATTGAGGCAGTTGTAAAGCCTAACATTAGCCTAAGCTCTTAAAACAAAAATAGTAACCCTACTTCTTCTCTCCAGTGATTGAAGGTCAACATTGTTTTCCCAATTCGCAAAGTTAATTTTGTGAGAGCAATGTCGAAGTTCTCATTGCTTCTTTATAGCGAAGCAAAACCCGTACTAACCTCAGGTATGGTTCACTGGCTAACTAATTGGCCTCTATTATTAACTTTTTTAATCTTATTACCTCTGTGGCTTGCTTATATTAAACCATACGACTTTTTGTAAATATTTCATGGAGCGCGACCGAGTCTGTTCGCATACGTATATAAATAGCATGTTCTAAAAACGAAGGCGGTCCTTGAGGATGTTATTGTTCACACAATTTTTTAAAACAAATTAAAAATGAGTGCATTCCAATATTACTGATCAAAATATTTCCTGTTGGCCGCACTACAAACTTAACAAATATAACAAATGACACCCTCGCCATTTTCTGTACCCAGACTGACACCTTTCATAAAAAGGTAAGAACTTCTCTCCATTAAGCAGAAACTTAACCCACCTGTTAAAAAAGACTACACAACCCAAAAGTGTGGTTTCATTCATCCCGTATGCAGATTTAAACCAGAACCAGTTAAACTTTGCTGGTGTTTTGTGCATCAACTGGGTGTGGAGTGTCGTATGCTGATCACTTAAATCATCCTAAACCTTTGTTAGGTCAGAGTATAGATTTCATTTCCTATTTACACCCTTCAGACGTATTTTGACTGAACTTGCAAAGCACCATTACCAATGACCAACCGTTAAAATCCATATAGCAACAGAAAATACCATGAAGGCTTTTGAAAGAATCTGTAACGAATTCAATCTTAACAAATCAAGACAGACTTTAGACAAAAGTTGTACCGCAATCATGGCTTAGCACCCCCCTATTAAAGGGGCTTTTGCACAGAAAATATAACATGCCTGAATCCTCCTATACACATCTTTCGTCTACAGCCCAGCAGTTTCACCACGGGTCCAAGAGGCACGAGCATAAAACAGCATGACAACATTTACATTAGTACACTTCTAAGGGCCTAACTATACATGAATAGAACTCATAAATGACTCTATTCTACTAACGTTGGTGTTTTGGCTAGGTTCACAAGCACAGGCAAGGATCGAGCCTAACTGATCCTTCTACTGGCTTTGATGCACAAAAACAATACTTAGCAAATTAGAGGACTCCATAAATTCTACAGTTGATTTACCTTCAAGTATTAAAAGAATCCCAAAATGTTTTCAATACGCAAGATCGAAAGTAGACAATTGCTGTTTGGCAACTAGGTTATCATGTTGCCTTCTGACCTCATACTCCATGGTAGGAACCATATAACTACAACAATGAAATTCCTCGTTGCAGCACTCACAAAGGTTGACAAAACGACATAAATACTGAGCCAGTAATAATGCAAGCATACAAAATCAAGATGGCCCACAAGAATAAGTCATCAATCCCTCGTGGCCCAAAGCCCAAAGTGCCCATTGAAGACATGGGCTCAAATTTCGCGATGACATGAATATGAAAAATACAGCGCTATGTTCTTGGATTACACTGGCCTAGCAAACTTGGTCTATTATCTTACTTAAAAAACTATAACCCCAGCTAATAAGAGAACTAATGCCCAAAAGTGTCGCCATAAGAAAGCCCACTACTTTGCTTGCAGTAGACAAAAGCCAGCAAACAATAGCCTCCAATATACCAGGAAAAGAGCCTATAGCTTTACCAGCTAAATTTTTTAATAAACTCGCAAGATGATCAAGCAGTTTTTTTAACCATGATTTATCAGGTTTAGGCGATGGCGGTGGATGCACTGACCTTTGACCTCCAACCGCCGCCTGTAATAGCCAACACCATGTACTATTGCAAATCCTAAGGCCGTATCACGCTTGCTAATGTGACTCCTTGCCTCTCAAAACAGCGTTCTTATCTTTCTGCTAGCGTTGTGTCTTCCATATAGAAAATTCTTTAGTAGATACGTTTCTCTTATCTGCTCACTTGAGTTTGAAATTGACTCGTTTAGTAGACACGCTTCTAGTCATTGTCTTATCTTTCTTATGTTCAAGATCTTTTAGTCTTTTGGGTTATTCTTATCTTCCATATCAGACCCTAAGTTGGCGTCATTACAGCCTCAACAAGTTTTTCTTATTTCTCATTTTAATATGCTCATCAAATTCACCCGTATAGCTAAATTGTTTGTTAATTTATTTTTCGCCTCTGAAGCTTCCTCAAAGCAGATCCGGCTTCTATTTCTCGCATGGGATAGTGGGAATCATTAATTAGTTTTGTATGCAGTTACTTCGGAAAACTGTGTTTCTTATCTGCTTGCATTACTTTGTCCGGCTGTGTTTGACTAAAACTTGAAGTTCCATGTTTGTATTTGGTTATCTGTTGGGAGTTTCTTGAGCTGTTTTTGAAGTTTACAACGCAATCCCTAACTAATTTTGGGTTTAATAAATACCAAGCGATTTTGATCGCTCACACTGAGCCTGTGTCTAATTGTACTCTTTTTTAAAAACTTTGATGAGTCTGGATAGATGTAAGCAGAAACAAGATTCCTTGTCCTCCTCACCAACAAATGGTCATCTTTAACTCCAAAAATCATTAGGGTCTATACATTCGGGAGGTTCTTGGCCTAAACTTTGGTATAATGAATCTGACCTTACTTTCTGTTAATTCACGCCGCAAAAGATAGCCCCGAGCGATGCTGTACCAAAGGGATCATTTCACTTCATTTCGTCTCCAGGATCAAAAACATCAATAATCTTCAGCTTCAATGCCTGCCATGTTTTTTAAATAATTCAACTTTAATTTTATTTTGTTTTTATAAAAAAAAGGTGCAAGCATATGGCTCGGATTCTCGACCCGCATTATAAACTTGAAAGAGCCCTTTGGTGAAGGGAAATAACGGAATAATAACAGTTCCAAATAATCCATCTACTATTGGAAGCGTATCAAATTCTAAACTGTCAAATTTCCGACCGGGACGGATGAAGTGATTGTGCCAGGCTCAGCGCGTCTTACTTCAATAGAACTCGCTTCAACAACATACACAAACAGGACAGTTGTCAGAATCATGGAGACGGCAATACGTTAAGAATATTCTATCAAACATGAGGGCAAGAAATATATTCTTAAACAACAATGCAGACATATTTATAACCTATTCAGTAATCTATGGCTAACCGGGAATGAAAGGTCTGATCTTGCGTATCAAGGAATCGAAATGAAGAAGCACTAAAACATAGAAAAAGGCGCCGCAATATTAAAGAACGACCAAAAGTAAGTAGCCGTAAATTTAGCGTAATGGAAATCGCTTTCCATTCCCTTAGATTTTGAGTTGTTAAAGCGCAAGCACCGTACTATTCAAGTGAGCTTAAAAGACCAAAGAATTGTCATATGAACTAACTTTTAATGAAATACAAACAGCTTTATCAAATCAACAGACACCTAAGCAAAGTTACAAGCAATTTCTACATCACGTTAGAGTTTGCCGTTGTTAGCAACCCTCACTTAGAAAAGGCAGATTGACAACAATATAATCAAAATTCGTGATGCAATATATTACCGAAAGAGTGATATCATCATACACATAACCCAAAGCATGGGCAGACTCTATATAATTTTAAGATATAGTGTCGCAGCAAGATCGCTTAAAAGTATATTAAATGCTGGTGTGAATACAGAAGAACCGGTTC
Organism: Conus ventricosus; assembly: GCA_018398815.1. NCBI lineage: Eukaryota > Metazoa > Mollusca > Gastropoda > Neogastropoda > Conidae > Conus > Conus ventricosus. Next base: position 7,852 of record JAFLJL010002072.1, read on the forward strand.
AAAAGAGGAAGTGAAAAGTTTTTTAATCCAAAAATAACGAAAGTACAATGTTCGATTGAGGGAAGTCCTAACCAAATCTAATAACTACTCTATCGGGCTACACCATATCAGCTTTTTGATGCAATATCAGAAAACTGTTTGGAGGCCGGTAGGTGATCAAATCCCAACAGGTATGAACCTTGTGTCTAAAGATTTACATCTTCAAAATTTAGGCTTTATGATTTTTTAACAACGAAATACGGTTTATGGATTGACACTAGAGGTCAACAGAGGATAATCAGTTGCATGGAAGCGGGAGACACTGTGAGAGACGTAAAAAACATTCCAAATTGGAATAAAGAAGAAGAAGCCGATAAACCCGCTTAATGTACACTGATTTTATATTGATGCGCAGCCTGAAATATTGAAGATAACAGATTAAAGATATACACTACAAATTATTTTTTCATTATTAAAAAGCAAGTTCTGTTTCTGGGGATTTATCCAACTGAGCCTACCCGCGCCGCCAAAAGAAGGGATAGAAGAAAGCCCATAACAATAAAAACCTTCAGATTAACAAACATTACACTAATGCAACAAAAACTAGAGCTCAAGAACCTATCAAAATACAGCAAACCAAACGAAGGTATTCTGCTGCCTTTAAATGCAGTTTTACTTAAATTTGAATACTGAACCTCAACAATAAGCGCTCTATCAGCAGAACGAGTGTTGGTCTCTAGCAACGGCATAAGGCCGCACCCGCAGCTTTTACCTCTAGGAGGTTTGTCCTTTAGCTCTCGGTGTGTGATCAATTAGCTGGAAGAGCGGTCTGGGCAAAGAATTAAAAACTAAACTCCCCAAGCACACCGCTATGTTCAACTAATAACGGCTAACCTTAGTTCGTTTTTAATACTGACAAAAATCAAAGCGCTTGTTGACTCAACATCACGGATGACAATATAAATCGTATACAGGTCGATTTAGATGACTACAAAAGACAAAAGTTTGATCTTCTAAGAAAGGCGAGGAACAACTTTTTCTCAACAAGCAAGACGCCGAGCAGATACAAAGGAATGCTTAAAAAAACAAACAACATTAAACACTGAATCTAAACACTCACAGAAACCTTCCAACACCGAAGGGTTTTTATACTTTAGTTTATGAGTCCAAGCGCAAAAAGACCGTTGATAAATGATTCTGTATAAATTATTTTTTTTTAATTAAATAAATAATTTAGAGTTAGAAAAGAAACTCAACATGGCTAAGCTATATGAAGGACCGACGAATATGTTTGGAAGGAATGCTTGAGAGAGATCGTTATCCAGAGTCACTGAATGATAATGACTAGAAAGGTCATTGATACCAACAAACGAGCAGGAAGCCGTTGTTTCATGCTATTTCTCAAGTTCCAGTAAACAACAATAGAACCCGCCAGTTAAAAGTAAATGTATAGCTGTTTTAATCACTATGTAACAATAAATGACGACAATCTAGAAGTCAGGGTCTCGGACTAAACAACAGACTATTCTTTCCTCGTAATGACATACACCCGTTTGGGCAGAACGAACTGCATGCACAGTTTGACGCTGCGGCAAGAAGAAGCCAAAAAGAGAGGCTCTGTTGGTCAGAGGGCGAATCATTAGAGATCATATTAAAACAGGCAAAGTAAGCGCCGATTGTAAGGCCAGGCTTACATTCCCTACCTCGAGAGTTAGAAAGCTAAAAGAGCAGTCAAAACATAAAGAATCCAGGACAACACATGTTTCATGTTGTTTGTTATCTCGCAAGGCTGTCATTATAATCCGCAAAAATCTCAGATAGAGTGGTCTAACAATCGTCCTTACATCAATGATTCTAAACTCAGTGAAATATCCTTTCCTGTAGCGTGGATTCCAATTGATCGGATGAAGAACAAAAACAAACAATAACTGTTAATGTATACCACATGGGATGACGGAAACAAATTTGGTGCCCATTAAAGTGTCCTAAGAACAGCCCAATACAATTGGCGAACCAGACAAAAATCATGGTACTTCTACTACTGAAGTTTCACCAGCGGGCAACCGCAATACACATTAATACGAACCATGAGTAAACTAATGCAGCATACTTCAAAAGATGGGCACAAACAAGAATACGTAGAAAATGTTAAACAAGAATGCCATCCTGTCAAGCCGCGAGCGACACTAAAGAACATTGTACAAAGTTCTGTAACTGAAAACACTGAACTACTTACAACACCTCCACCCGGACCTAAAGTACGATTTATAAAGAACTGAAACGGAAGGCAAAATTCACCATATGTAGTTTAACGACGCAACTATGTAATCACTCATTGTTCCTTATGAAGGGCCAGCGCCACAAAACTTCGTAAAAAAACGTCTTAATGAGTAATCATCAAATTTTGTTCATTTGCTTTCCATCGTTGTCAGGTCGGATGGCGTTTATTCAAAGCCAAAATTAGCAAGAGGGCCAAATGCCGCAAAAACTTCATAGAACGCATGCAGCACAATTGCGTCACTGACTGTTCAAATAATCTCAACTTATCTGAAATCAATAATGACACCAAGAAGAACCAACAACCAGTATTGACTCGGCCACAACATTGTTGATTTGCGGTTAGTCTCTCATCAAACGCATGGATAATCCGACAGTACGAGCCCAGAGATGCACATAACGGAAAGTTCAGAGGAGCCGCGCCCAGTAAATCAATATTCAACTAAAGTTTTGATCCAAAGACATGGCATCTGCCCATCTTCTTATCACAACTTGCGAGTTTAACGAGCTCATCTTATAATTAAAGCAGTGGACGATGCCTTCAGGTGTCAAGCAATGCACAGTCATCAGAAAAGACATAGTGCTTTAATCTAAATAACATGGATTTTTATGACTCAATGCAATCACATGCTGTGTGATCATTAAGTCACTGGCTATGGCCTAAAGTCCCTGGCCCCAATAACATAAGAATTTTTGACTCCAACTACCTGATAGAAAGGTCGTATAACCTTAAGAGTTACATGAACATTGTAAAGGATTGACGAAGACCACACTTCCTCCTAAGGGCGCTGTTCTTTTCTAGTCTTAGAGGAAAGGACCCTCTATTGACTCAGATGACCAGCCTGCTCAAGATGCGTGGCAGAAGTTAGAGTGTAAAACGATGGGAGAACCTACATGATTCCATACTATATGCCGATGTATGTTGTGTTGGCGACGTCTTTGAAAACTATAGAAAGACCTGAAGGAAACATAATAGCCTGGAACCCGGTCGCTTACATTCAGCGCACACGGAAGATTTAGTGGACTCTTTCTTAAAGTTTACTGAGTCCAGATTGATTTATTGGTCTGACCTACAATGATTCAGATTAATAGAAAACGGATTGCGTGAGGAAATCGTATGGCGACACATCAAAACTGTACCGCAAACAAACAAATACATGGACGACAAGAACCGAGTAAAAGGTCTAACATCTTATGTATTTAGTAGAGCGCAAACAATCTGTATGATGGGCAATGGCTCAACACTTCCATTATAACGTACCTTTAAAAATGATACACTAGGCTGCGATCCCGAATAATATCATAAAACGCCATAAATGTGGTTGGGCAGGTTTAACGCCTGATCACAGCGTGGTTTCATTCTAGAAGTTTGATTTAAGAAAAACCTCAAGAACTCCAAGACCAGCATATTGACTATTCCCTTAACAGCAGAAAGTCTAAAGAGGGATCCAAGAGAGCCCCCTAAAAACTTGTGCCTATCTACGAGGTCAAAAAAGAATATTTCTGTCATTACAGACTTCTAACAATTTTATTTTAAGACATGGTTTGAAGTATGACAGCAGTTTCATCGCATAATTTAGCTTTTAGATCAGAACCAGTTCAAGAATACCATACATCATGAAGAACACTGATCTCAGAACTAATCACAGATGCTTCAGAAAAAGACTTTTATACAAGCTGATAACAACAGCTGTTTCGGAAAGCCAATGGAGAATCCGCCCACAAGCCCAAAGAGTGGTTGATTAGTCACCAGAGAGAACGAAGCAATTAAGCTGACTTTCAAAACCAAATATATCTCGGACATTCTTTCAGAAGATTCATGATCACTTTTTGGCATAATGAATGAAAAAAAACAAAGTCAATTGACAAAACCTGCTATTTATTTGGGTTTACCGTTTTAGAATATCAGAAAGCTATTAATGTTAGAGTTTCTATTAAGAACTACTATAAACCCTCGTATCCTATCCAGAGTACTTTACACAGATACAGACAGATTTTGTTTATAGTATATCCCAACTGAAGACATCTAAAAAAGACAAGGAAACCGAAGTAGCTAAAGGGCATGCAGATGGAATGACACGTCCGATTATCCCTAAAGAATTCGCCTTTGCATTCAATTACTAAGAAAAGGTTTTAGGAAAGATTAAGGATGAAAATATCTGGAGGTGTATAACGGAGTTTGTTGGTTAAGTACAAAATGTACAGTTATATCGAGCAGGAGAAAATCATTAAGAAAGCCAAAGGGAATATCACGCAGCGATGTGGCAGTCCAACATACACATGACAACAACAAAGAACATTGTATATTAGCAATAAGACTATTTCATCATGGACAACGTAAAACGGCGATCTAATCTACAAGTAGATCAACACAACGGTTGTAACAAAAAAGTCGTTAGATAGAACAAACCACAAAACGTGTGTTATGTTAATCCATAGTAATTCATATTGCAAATCGGGCAACTGGAGAACGCATAAACCGGTGGTTATATTTTTCAACAACTTTAGTTATAATATCAATCATAGTCTTCTCAACCAATGCAATAAATCTTTACTCATGTAAGCATGATTAGCGTTCGAAATTTTTTTATTATTTTAAGAACTCTTTTTTCTTCCCCCAATTTGGGGTTTAAGTTTGTAAGTGATCTGGATGAATAAGCAGCCTTGTTTAATCCCGACAATGTTTCCTTAATAGCATTACACGCATGAAATGAATCCCGTATCATTTTCAAGGTCTCTTCCTTTACCATTCTTGTTTCGTTCTGCACTTCCTTCTGAGCTTCCATTTTAAACTCAAATATATTTACGTAAATTAATTAAAGCGGAACAGTGTCTGGTGGGATTATCTGCAGTTCTTCCTTCGCAAAAGATCTTTGAGGAGCTGGTTGTTTTGTTGTGTCAGTTTCTCGTAAATAATACACGGCGGATTCATCTTTACAATTCTTTTTATTTCATACGGGTCAACACTCCAAACTGGATCGGTTGCCCTGATGCGAGTGTCCCCTTCTGCTTCCCCCGGTAAATAAAGGTACCTTACTTTTAAACCAAACGGTAATAGTTTGCTGGTGTACTGGAGTCTTCAGCAACATTTATTGTTTTTCTTTTGATTGCTTGTACTGGTTTTAGCCTTTAAATTCTTCATTATTCATTGCGCGCAAAACTGAGGGCAGTCTTCTAACCCATTCTGTGTTGCGAGAATTGTCAATCAGCTCTCTGTGATACTGGTAGGAAAAAAGTCTTTCAGCTAACTGTTTGTTAAAGTTTTCAACTAAAGCCTGTGATCTGTGAACTCCTGGAATGCCTCTTTTAATGGTAACTCTATGTTTCAACAATAATTGATTCACTTGCCCTTTAAATTCTTTTCCATCATCGACTTGAATCATGCGAGGATAAGTTAAAGGGACCTCGTTGGTATATCAGTTGTATGGCAACAGCAACAGCAGAAGCACTCTTTTGTGTTAATGGTTCCGCATCTTTGTATCTTGAAGCTATGTCAATGACTGTAGTGCGTACTTAAATCTTTTTCGTCTAATCGTATCAGAGGGTAAATATAGAAGATCCATTTGATGGGTGTCGTTTGGAGTTGTATTGACAAAGTGTGGTCTCTGTATTCGTCTAGGCGCTGGTAAATAAATTTGCCAAATCGCTTGTTTAGATAACCATTCTTTTGCTGTTTGTTCACTGACTCCAGCTGCTTGGCTTAAGTTTTTAAAATTTGTTTGTAATTTTCCCTTTCCAAATTTTTTGGGGCGAAAAATAGATTTTGTTAAATTTTTTTTCAGCCAATTTATGTGAAACCCAAAATACCAACGGCCCATACCAAAGACAATAAACCCAATTTTCTTGCATCTTTTGTTTTCTAAGGGGTTAAAAAAAGTCACAAATTTTGGGGGGGGAAAAGCCCTCGTTTGGTTTGCCTTTTTAAAAAGATAATATTGTTTTATTGCTTGATCAAAAATTTTAAATGTGTAACCCGCATCCCCCCTTTTTTTTCAGTTTTTTAAATTAATAAAATCAACTGCTCAATTCTCTGTTTTTCATAGCGATCTTGTCCCTGCAGCTAGTGCTCCACATTTTTGTTATGCCCTTTTTCTCTCCCCTTTTCATCCGCAGTTTACAAAATCGAAATACTTCCCAAAAAAGCGAGGGGCTTTAAAACCACAGCGCCGCCTTCAAAAATTTACAGTGAAGCCATTTTTTAAAAATTAAATTTTTTTTTTTTACAAAAAATTTATACTGTCGGGAAATTTTCCTTGCTTGACTAGAAAATCTTTCGGGAAAAACAAAGCTGCAATGATAGCAATTAGTTTGCAAACCTAAAAAAACTATTTGCCAAGTTCGCTGGTTTTTAATTTCCCTTAACAATTTTTTTCCCAAAGCTTTGGATTTTCCTACATTTAGACCCCCCTTTAACAGCAAAAAGGTATCCCAAGGTTGGTAATATTTTTTTCCCCGGTGCTCTTTTTAAAAAAATAAAAAAAATTTAAAAATTTTAATTAAAAACCCCCTGAACGTAAAAGACCAACTACAGCAACAAGGCGGCCAAAACCCTTTCCCTAAATTTAAAGAATCCCCAATTTTTAAAAGGCCAACTTTTTAACCCCCAAAGGAGAGGTTGAATTTTTTGGCAGCGGGTGGAAAAACAAAACATTTTCCTGGGAACTAAATTAAAGCATTGAACAGATTTAAACAGATGTCCCCGGGAAAGACTTTTTAAAAAAAAAACATAACAGGTTTTAAGCGCAGCTGGGGGTCTAGAAGGGTAAAATTTGGGCAAATTTTTTCTTAGTTTGTACACTAAACTAGCCCATAGATTTCTCCCATTGATTCTAAACAAGACTTACGTATGTTTTATAACGCAAGATCCATTTTAAAAAAACAAAGTCATTAGAGACCCCCCCCCCCCCCTAAGATGTTTATACTATAGTTTTGGGAACATTGTTTTCGCCATTAATCTTTGGATTAATAACTTTTAATCAAAATTAGTTTTTTTTTTTTTTTCCCTTTAAAAATGACCGAGCCAAAAAATCACAGAATCAGAAAACACTGAATCATTTTGAAAAAAGAAACCCAAAGGGCCAGAAAATCAGCAAAAAACACTGAATCGGGGTGGAGCCCCAGTGAAAAGCACCCATCCGGGCGTGTTAAAGCAGGAAAAAAATTTAGCAGATTTAAACCCAAACAAAAAAAATTAATGTTACAAATAAAACTCAAAATTAAAAACCCTAACCCCGGGCCAACGCCAGAACAATTTGGATTCAATCCCACTAAAAAAAACCCCCATGTGATTCAAGGCCCAGCCCCAAAAGGGGGGGGTTTTTGGATTTTGAACTTAAAACTTTTGCTTTTTTGGGCCCTTGCGCTGTGGGGGGCAGTTATTACGGTTATAAAAATATACACAATGGCAGCAGAAAAAAAGGAATAAAAAAAAATCTAAACCGCTAAATCCAGAAGCAACAGCACCCCAGAACCGTAAACCCAAAAAAGTTTCAATTTTAAATCCTTTCAGAGGGGGAAAAAATTTTTAAGAATTTAAAATTTTAAAATTTTTTTTTAAATAAAAATAGATCGGGGGCGTATTATAAAAGGGATAAAGTCAATAAAAAAAGACAGGGATCAAATAAAAAAAACATTTCCATAGACCAGAATTGTAATCAATGGGTTGCTTAGGATTTTAAAATTTAAATTTTAAAAATCAAAGCAGAAAAACCGCGGAGCAAGAAAACCCTAAACCCAATGGAAAACTTTTTTTGAGGCGGGGTGTGTACTAAAATTAGACATCTACAATTAAGAAAAAAACATAGCTTGTTTTTTTTTGAAAAAAATTATAAGATAACTTAAAATAAGAACTTGGTTTACTTAAAGGATAAACTTATTTTTGGGATCTTGGGGGTGACTTAATCAAGCCCTTAAAAGTTACGGGATAAAAAAACTATTAGGAATTTTGGGAAGTAATTTAATTAAAAAATTTAATTAAGAATTTGGGGGGGCCCTTAAATTAAAAACTTAATAAAAATTTGGGGGCGATTTGGGGGGTAGGAGTGTGGGGTGGTGACCAGGGGGGGGGGGGGGGGTGGGGGGGGGTGGGGGATTTCGGGCGTGGGGTGGGGGGGGGGGGGGGGCCCGTGCGGGGGGTAGGACAAAACACACACACCCCAAACAAACAAAAAACCACAAACAAACAAAAAAACCCAACACAAAATTTAACAGGCGTGCTTGTAAATTTGGGCCCAGTTTGCTGTCTCCCTTTTTAAACCGGGCTTGCAACGGGTTTTGGGGCAGGGGTTTACGGGGGAAAGTAAGGGGGCTGACCCCAAAGCTTTTTTAAGGGCGGCTCTAATCGCCAGTAGTTAGTAAAACCCGCCCCTTGAAATTTTTGGGACTTTTTATTGAAGATAAGCTGGCCACACACTACTCCTCTCCAATTGGGAGATGGGAAATAAGGGCCCCCCCCAACCCTTTCTAGTTTGTTTTCCAAAACATTCCCAAAAACGTTATCCAGTTGCCAAAAAGGGGACACTGCTTTTTTTTAAACAATCAAAAAGCCGAACAGGGGGAGGCGCAAATGTCATATGGCGCAAACCGTACATCATTAAAAAGGAAATATTTTTTAGAGGCCCCGTCCCTTTACTATTTTTTAAACCGTAATGCTTTTCGTTACTATTTTAGAGCCACGTCATTTTTTCTTAAATTTTTTAAACCGTACATTCATGATCGTTACAATTTGGGGCCACGTATTTTCTATTTTTGAAAAACCCTAAAATGCATGATCGTTACTATATTTAAACACTTGTCTAACCACAGTGTGAACTTTCCCGTTGTTTTCGCGCAAACAAACACTGTATGTCAAAGGGTGGGGGCGTTTGGGGCCGATGTAAGAGGAATATCCTGCCTTCTGACCAGTACTTTTTTTTACTCTTTGATCTGAAGCTCTCTTCCCCATTTGCTTCAGTTTTCCATAATATAACTGATTGGGAAAAACCCCCCCGGTAAAATCCGGGGGAAAAGCTTTAAGCGATTTTGGGAAAAGCACGCAGGGCTACGCGCATGAACATCCCCAAAAAGCCATTTTTTCCTTTTAAACCACTGACCCCCCGTTTTTGGGCATCTTTCCCTTTTTTTCTTTGTCTCTCCTGCCATTGTTTGCAAAAAATCAAAAACTTCCCAAACTGAAAAATTTAAAACAAGATTTGTAGAGCGTTTCTGCCCTTTTTTTGGGAAGATTTTTTTTTCACCCCTTTTTGCAGTCTTTTTACAATGTCTTGTTTTATTGCTGTTTGAGCAAAAAAAGCAACTGTATAAAAACTTTTGTTGATATAGCAGGGCAAATCTGCTTGGTTTGAAACAAGATAGTGGGTGTAAATCACTTGGCTTGTTGGTTCTACTCTCTTTTTTCTTTCCCGGGTTTTTTTTTTGAACAAATCTTCCATCTTCCTTTTTTTGGTTTTTTTGGGGAGTCTCATTGGTCCTCCCTTTTTTTAAACCCCTTAAAATGCAATTTAGGCCCTCTCCAAAATAATTCTATTCTCTTTTTAGTACAAACTGTTCTTTTTCTGTCCCTAACGGGGTAGCTTTCTCTTGGTTTTTCCATACCTTCAGGGAAAAATTAAAGGAGTTTTTTGTTTTAAAAAAACTTAAAAGGTTTTTTGATTTTGCTGCTAGCGCCCTTTAAAAATTTCCTGATTTTTAAATTTTTGTGAAAAAAGTACTAAATAGTTTTCTTCTTCTGAAAAAACCCCTATCACCCCCACAAAATTTTTTTTACAAACAAAAACCTTTTTTTTAATGAAAAACAACCCCCGTTTTTTTCCACCCCAGTCCCAGTTCGCTTGGAAATTTTTTTTGCTTCGGGGCCCAAAATTTTAACAATATTGGGCCCTTCCCCGTTTTTTATTTCCCTTTAAACCCCAAAAAACCTTTAAGATACACAATTTTGTTCTTTGGGAAACCGGGTTTTTTAGAAAAACACACCCCCCGCCCCAGTAAAAAAACGTCGCGCTTGTCCACAAATCATGGAAGAATGTGTGGGTTTTCCCCAGCATGGAGCGCCCCTGATTGGCCAAAGGGTTTAACAGCGCCCCGGGGCGGGCCCGTGTTGGCGTTTGGGAAAGTAAAATTTTAGAAGGGTGATGTAAAATGTTGTAAACGAGGGAGGCTGGGCGGGAAGGAGTGGGGGGAAGGGGGGAGGGGCGGCATAATTTAATTTTTTTGGGCTCACCCGCCTGCTGACTTGGAACGAGACCCTATTAAAAAAAAGATAACTGTGAAGCAGAAAAAAAAACTTTGTTTAAAACTGGGTTCCCGTGGAAGACAAAGCAAGAACAAAAAAATAGTGGTTTTGTGTGTGTGGTGTGTGTGTGTGGTGTGTGTGTGTGGTGTGTTGGGGGTGTGTGTGTGTGGTGTGTTTTGTGTGTGTGTGTGCTGCCCCCTCTCTGTCCCGTCTTCTGTCTCTCTCTCTGCCTTTTCTTCCCTTTTCGGGCCCCTGTCTGTCTTCGTCCTTCCCCTCTCCTGTTCGCGCGCGCGTCGCGTGGTGGGGGGGGGGGGGGGGGGGGGGGGGGGTGGGGTGTGTGTGTGTTTTGTGGGGTGGTGTGTGTGTTGTGTGGGGTGTGTGTGTGGTGTGTGGTAGGGGTGTGGTGGTGTGGTGGGTGTTTTGGGGTGAGTGTGTGTGTGTGGGGGTGTGTGTTGTTTTGTGTCTGTCTGCGTGGTGTGTGTGGGGTGTTTTGGGGTGTGTTGGGTATGTCTATGGCTCCAAAACTTGGGTTTTTCCTCCGTGTCTAAATAGAAATATTTTTTTAAACCCACAAGCAATCCTTCAAACCCCAAAGGAGGGCAACTTGACCTTAAAAGGGGGTTTTCCTCTCCTCTGCCCAACAAAACCCCCCCACTGGGAATTTAAAAAGCCCCGCGAATAATCGGAATTTGCCAGTACGGGCCCCCGTTGTTAAGGGCGCGTTCCCTCCCGACTGCTTTTTCCCCCACGTTAAATCTAAAGGGTCCCTGTTCAGCCCCGGGTACTTTCCCCCTCCCTTTCTCATAAAACTTTAGTAAATTTGTATTGAAACGGGGTAAACCCCGCACAGTATGTTTTTTTTTTAGATAATCGTTATTTTTTTGGGTTTTTGAAGTCTTACTTGTCAGAGAACAGGAAAACCTTCATTCTAGGGCACTTTCGCCCGAAAACTGGTGAGGACGAAGTGAGTCAGGATTGGTAAAATGCTGTTCTCTGATGGGGTTGTGGGCGTTAGTGACGTCCTTATGAAAGGAATTAATATTAGCTGGCAAAACTTAGACGTTAAACGTCTTAAAGTTACCATCGTCGTTCTTCACAATGGTGAGGATATTAAGGTCATAACAACAAGCAACAAATCACTGTTAACTTAAATAGAAACAATCTTACAGAACTGAATTGGATTAATCTTACACATTTAGGTCTTATAGGGTTTTATTATACTGAACAAGTTTTGTCAGAAAGTATGATAAACATAATAACTGGACTAGATTAAATTCTGTCATAAAACTATGGAGCAGTTAAACTTTATGACAAAAACTCCTCATTGCTCATTGATTTGTGGGCAGACTGGTTGTGGAAAAACAATATTTGTCCTAGACCTATTACAAACAGTTTATCGCTATAATTTTGATCATATTGTGATTTTCTGTCCAACACTTAAATGGAACAAAGCATATCATGATAGAAGGTTTATATGGACAGTTGATGAAATATATTTAGTTGATCCTAGCAATAAACTAAGTGAGTGTTTAAAACAGTTTTATAGACTGTTTGAAGGAACACAGACACTATTTATTATAGATGACTGTTCGGCAGAAAGAGACATAGTTAAAAAAAGAAACACTTTGTCAAAACTAGCTTTCAGTGGAAGACATGCTGGGATAAGTGTGTGGATTTTATGCCAAAAATATAACTCAGTTTTAAAAGACTTTAGAGAACAGTTAAAGACTGTAGTTTTATTTCACATGAAAGACAGAGACTCATTGATGAATGTTTGCGTGAAAATGATGTTATTGAAAATGATCAGGAAAAACATAGAATTAAGCAAAAACTAAAATCTGAAAAGTTTAGTAAATTAGTATTGAAAACGGATAATCCTACACAGTATGTATGTTTGTAGGGTTTTACTAGGAGAGAACTATAAAGGGGCATTCTGGAGTCGCCCGGTCGAAACTGGTTGAGACCGGGGGAGCCAGAATGCCCCTTTTATAGTTCTCTGCATTTAAAACTTCACTTGTATACGAAATTTCATCAAGAAAGGTCTAATTTAGAAAATAACGGATCTTAACGGTTTTTAACGCTCAGTTTTAAGTTTCTGTTCGAGTAAATTGTATATCATTGTTCAGCGTGTAAAACTGCATCTGTATACCGAATTTCATCAGGAACGGTCTAAATTTATATAATAACGATTTTAACGATCAATTTTTAAGTTTCCGTTCGTGTAAGTTGTATATCATTCTTCAGCGTGTAAAACTGGATCTGTATACCGAATTTCATCAAGAATGGTCTAAATTTATATAATAACGGTTTTAAACGGTCAATTTTAAGTTTCGGTTCGTGTAAGTTGTATATCATTATTCAGCATTTAAAACTTCACCTGTATACCAAATTTTATCAGAAAAGGTGTAAATTTAGAAAATAACGGATCTTAACGTTTTTAACGCTCAATTTTAAGTTTCTGTTCGTGTAAATTGTATATCATTGTTCAGCGTGTAAAGCTGCATCTGTTACCAAATTTCATCAGGAACGGTCTAAATTTATATAATAACGGGTTTTAAACAGTCAATTTTAAATTTCGGTTCGTGTAAGTTGTATATCATTATTCAGCATTTAAAACTTCACTTGTATACCAAATTTCATTAAGAAAGGTCTAAATTTAGAAAATATCGGATCTTAACGGTTTTTAACGCTCAATTTTAAGTTTCTGTTCGTGTAAATTGTATATCATTGTTCAGCGTGTAAAACTGCGTCTGTATTACCGATTTTATCAGGAACGGTCTAAATTTATATAACAACGGTCTTTAACAGTCAATTTTAAGTTTCAGTTCGTGTAAGTTGTATATCAGTATTCAGCATTTAAAACTTCACTTGTATACCAAATTTCATTAAGAAAGGTCTAAATTTAGAAAATAACGGATCTTAACGGTTTTTTAACGCTCAATTTTTAAGTTTCTGTTCGTGTAAATTGTATATCATTGTTCAGCGTGTAAAACTGCATCTGTATACCGAATTTCATCAGGAACGGTCTAAATTTATATATAATACGGTTTTTAACGATCAATTTTTAAGTTTCCTAAGTTGTATGTCATTGTTCAGCGTGTAAGACTGGATCTGTATACCGAATTTCATCAAGAATGATCTAAATTTATATAATAACGTTTTTAACGGTCAATTTTAAGTTTCGGTTCGTGTAAGTTGTATATCATTATTCAGCATTTAAAACTTCGCCTGTATACCAAATTTTATCAAGAAAGGTGTAAATTTAGAAAATAACGGATCTTAACGGTTTTTGACGCTCAATTTTAAGTTTCTGTTCGTGTAAATTGTATATCATTGGTCAGCGTGTAAAGCTGCATCTGTATACCGAATTTCATAAGGAACGGTCTAAATTTATATAATAACGGTTTTTAACAGTCAATTTTAAATTTCGGTTCGTGTAAGTTGTATATCATTATTCAGCATTTAAAACTTCACTTGTATACCAAATTTCATTAAGAAAGGTCTAAATTTAGAAAATAACGGATCTTAACGGTTTTTAAACGTCAATTTTAAGTTTCTGTTCGTGTAATTGTATATCATTGTTCAGCGTGTAAAACTGCGTCTGTATACCGAATTTTAATCAGGAACGGTCTAAATTTATATAATAACGGTCTTTAACAGTCAATTTTAAGTTTCGGTTCGTGTAAGTTGTATATCAGTATTCAGCATTTAAAACTTCACTTGTATACCAAATTCATCAAGAAAGGTCTAAATTTAGAAATAACGGATCTTAACGGTTTTTTAAACGCTCAATTTTAAGTTTCTGTTCGTGTAAATTGTATATCATTGTTCAGCGTGTAAAACTGCATCTGTATACCGAATTTCATCGGGAACGGTCTAAATTTATATAATAACGGTTTTTAACGGTCAATTTTTTAAGTTTCCGTTCGTGTAAATTGTATATCATTGTTCAGCGTGTAAAACTGCATCTGTATACCGAATTTAATCAAGATTGGTCTAAATTTATATAATAACGGTTTTTAACGGTCAATTTTAAGCTTCAGTTCGTGTAAGTTGTATATCATTATTCAGCATTTAAAACTTCACCTGTATACCAAATTCCATCAAGAAAGGTCTAAATTTAGAAAATAACGCTTTTTAACGGTGATAAATAACGGTCATAAAAACTATCGAATGACCCAGTGTTATCCACAGTATGTCCCTCTAGAATCATGCCAAGTTTGGTGGCGATCCGACGACTCCCTTGCCGCCAACATCAGAAAAGATTGTATTTTTTATCGTTTTTTAGGGGGGTACGTGTTGTTAACGTTTTTTTAACGGTCATAAATAACTGTCGTAAAAACTGTCCAATGACCCTATGTTACTCGGGAGATGTCCCTCTAGGTTCGATGTACCTGTGCAATGTCACAACGGCCATGTGATGAAAAGCAGAGGAAAAAGATGTCTTTGAAACCGTTATAACAGGGTTTTTCATAACGCTTTTTAACGGTTTTCTTTTTTAGAGATTAATCCAAAACCATCCTTGGGTCACAACAGACGTACCTGATAAATTTCAAGAAGATCGGGTTCTAAACAGTTTCTTTTATAGGGTTTGGTGTTTTGAACGGTTTTAACTGTCATAAATAACGTTTTTTTTAATTGCCAAATAACGGTTCTAATTTTAGAGAAGCAGTCCTGTACCTGTGCAATGTCACAACGGCCATTTGATGAAAAGCAGAGGAAAAAGATGTCTTTGAAACGTTATAACAGTTTTTTAACAGTTTTTAAACGGTTTTATTTTTTTAGAGATTAGCCCAAAACCATCCTCGGGTCACAACAGACGTACCTGCCAAATTTCATTACAATCGGTTGAGCCGTTTTTGAGTCTATAGCGTACACAGACACACAGACACACACCACACACACACACACACACACACACAACACACACACACACACACACACACACACACACACACACACACACACACACACACACACACACAGAATTTGCCATTTATATATCTAATATATAAATGGCAAATTCTGTGTGCGTGTGTGTGTGTGTGTGTGTGTGTGTGTGTGTGTGTGTGTGTGTGTGTGTGTGTGTGTGTGTGTGTGTGTGTGTGTGTGTGTGTGTGTGTGTGTGTGTGTGTGCGCTATAGACTTCTGCTTGACATTGGCAATGGTGCCATTGAGTCATGTTTCAGATACTATATTGGTCCCACCAGCACTATGCCAGTTTTATGATAGCCAGGAGGATCTGATAGAAGCAGTCTACCCGGATCTTCTGTGCAGACTCAAACTGGTCAGGGAAAGGGCCATAATCTCCTCCCTGAACGAGACTGTCAACAGGCTGAACAGAAAAATCGTAGCTGACTTCCCTGGGAAGAAACTGTACAGATCTGTTGACACGGCCAAGAATGATGATGAGGGAGTCCTTTATCCACAAGAACTCCTGAACTCCATTGAGATTTCTGGACTTCCACCGCATAAACTGTTGCTGAAATCTGAAGTCCCCATGATCATTCTCCACTCACTGGACCCGCCAAAGGTGATCAATGGCACCCGATGTGTCTTCACCAGACTGCACAGGAACGTTGTAGAAGCGAAAATATCATGTGGCCCCCACAAAGGTTAACCAGTGCTGCTCCCCAGAATTCCTCTTGAACCCATGGACTCACCCCTGCCATTCCAGTTATGATGGCTTCAGTTTTCCAGGAAACCAGCTTTCGCTCTGACAGTCATCAAGAGCCAGGGTCAGACATTTTCATCCCTTGGGGCAGACCTGACCGTTCCGTGTTTTACACATGGAATATTCTACGTTGCAGCATCACGAACTGGAAACGCAGAAACACTGACTATACTTGCGCCAAACAGGGAGACCAGAAACGTTGTCTACCCAGAGGCCCTCCAATAGACATGATACATCGTGAAAATGCAATCTTTTCACAGAGTTGTCATGTTTGAGTTGGATTTAACGTCCGTGCCCAAATCAAGGATATGCAGATGGCTGGTCCGTCACATTAGCCTGACACCTGTGGGGCCAGGGTGGACATCGGGGTGAACCACGGTCATTTTAGCTGGAAACATTCCACGTTAAAATTTCCAAGACCAAGCCGGGATTCGAAACCACGACCTTTGGATCATGAGTCCAGCGCCTTATCCACTAGGTTATGGCGGCCCCTACATAGTTGTCATTTTGGAGCACTTCAATCAAGGAATTGAGAATGCATCGGTAAGTTCACAAAGTACAGGCATCCATCTATAGACTGTGTATCGCATTACGAAAGAAATCGTGAGAGAAAACAGATTGAGAGGCAAGAAGGGAGTGGGCGTCCGAAGAAATTGGGTGAAGTAGATCGGAGGAGGCTGGGGCAATTGGTTCAGCATGGGAAAAACGAAACAAACGCAAACTGAATTTTATTGTATTGTTTTTTTAAGTGGTGAGAGAGAGGGGTGGCCAGAAAATTATTAAACCCGAGCAAAGCCAGGTACACCGGCTCGTATATATATATAACAAACTAATAAATTCCAAGGATAAGTACCGCACCATTCCAGCAACTTACAGAGCAGCTTGGTGTTGCAATGACTGCAAGAAATATTGAATTATAAACAAAGCTTGCTCTGTAAGTTGCTGGAATGGTGCTCGGTACTCATCCTTGGAATTTATTAGTTTGTTGTATTTTAGTCCCTTGCGGATTCATTCCAAGAACTGGCCCTCAGCACTTGTGTCTTAGAGGATATCTTTTTATATTTTCTACTTTTCACAAGAAAATGTAGCTTGTTTTGCTCTTTCATGATTTTCTTTTGCTTCTTAGATGGCACCTTTGGTTGTTTTTTTGAAAACTCAACAAACATACTACGGTATTGCACACCAACCTTTTCTGGGATTGCATTCTTCTAAAACTGAAAAGGCAGAGGAGTCAAATTACCACTTTCCGGGGTCACTGAGGAGAAACAACCAAGTTTCGAAATATCGGTATATGACCAGGAGTTATATGTTAGTGAGTTTCCCTCCCTATTGGAGGATGTCTCCCCCTTGGAGAATATAAGCTTGCTGAAGGCTCATTTGAAAAGCATTTATTTTATGTTTCCCCATTCACCCACTCAAGCACATACTGTTAGTTAGGCAGAATCATCTACCACTGCAGATATGAATGCGTATCTCCCCTATTTCTTCAATCTAAGACATAAGAGCGAACTTTGTTTATAATTCAATATTTCTTGCAGTCATTGCAACACCAAGCTGCTCTGTAAGTTGCTGGAATGGTGCTCGGTACTCATCCTTGGAATTTATTAGTTTGTTGTATTTTAGTCCCTTGCAGATTCATTCCAAGAACTGGCCCTCAGCACTTGTGTCTTAGAGGATATCTTTTTATATTTTCTACTTTTCACAAGAAAATGTAGCTTGTTTTGCTCTTTCATGATTTTCTTTTGCTTCTTAGATGGCACCTTTGGTTGTTTTTTTAAAAACTCAACAAACATACTACGGTATTGCACACCAACCTTTTCTGGGATTGCATTCTTCTTAAAACTGAAAAGGCAGAGGAGTCAAATTACCACTTTCCGCGGTCACTGAGGAGAAACAACCAAGTTTCAAAATATCGGTATATGACCAGGAGTTATATGTTAGTGAGTTTCCCTCCCTATTGGAGGATGTCTCCCCCTTGGAGAATATAAGCTTGCTGAAGGCTCATTTTGAGAAGCATTTATTTTATTTTTCCCCATTCACCCACTCAAGCACATACTGTTAGTTAGGCAGAATCATCTACCACTGCAGATATGAATGCGTATCTCCCCCTATTTCTTCAATCTAAGACATAAGAGCAAGCTTTGTTTATAATTCAATATATAGATAGATAGATAGATAGATAGATAGATAGATAGATAGATAGATAGATAGATATACCAGTTTAAAATAAGGTTTTAAAATGAAAAAGGTAAAACCTACAAATTTGTTTTGAACGCGTTGCTCTCTTCAGGATGTACAATCAGGGCACGCCACGGTATTATATAGTGTGTTGTGTGGGTGCGTGAGCTTTGCGCGTGTGGCACGTGGCCTGTAGATTTTTCTTTTTTGGGGCGCGTTCAGGGGGGACGTGCCAAGGAATGGTACATTGACAAAGATTTCCATTTATGCCTGCAATTGTTTACCATTTCTACTTTAGAGTTCAGGGATGCTAGATGGGGTTTACATAGTATCAGCCACTTTTCTGTAGTACATAAGTTGCATTTTTTTAGAAATGTTGTTGTATGGTGTTGCTCTTTTTATAATTTCCATGATATCTTGTAGTCTATTTTCTTATCCTTAAGCTTCCAAATATGTTTACTTAATTCTGTTTGGTTTTTATAATTTTCAATTTTGAAGGACTGTTTATGGTTTGCATATCTGGTTTTAAAGTGGTTTGCCGTAATCCTTGTATGTTTCTTTATCACTGTCTGTTGTTTACCGTAGCTTGGTACACAATGTTGTGTAGAGGCATTTGTTATTCAGAGGGCACTGGTCTTTTTTGTGCAATTACAAGATTTCCTTTCGTCACCCTCTTTGGTTGTATTATTTTGGTTTTATTGGAAGAATCAATTATATTTTTAAGGTTGGGCATACATGAGTACGATAGCTTGACGGTGTTTTTATTGAATATTTTAGATAGTACATGTTCTTTTGGGAATGATGTTTTAAGGATTCTGAGGAATTCTTTTCCTACGTTAGTTTTTGTTCCTCTATCATATGGAGGGTTATACCATATAATTTTTTCTTTTCCTGTTTTTTTTATTGCTGTTCATGTTATTATCTGGGTTATATTGTAATTTGTAGTTGTAGCCACTTTTTTCAGCGCCTCTTGGTATTCGGCTGCTGCACTGTTAAATTCTTTCTCATTGCATGATAGTTTAGATAACCTTTTGTTTATACCATTAGGTATGGTTTTCAAAATGGAGGGTGGATGGTTACTTTTGATGTCTACGTAGACAGGTATATCATTAGGTTTTTTGTATGGTTTGTATGTATGGTCCTTAAGGTCTAATGTTATGTCTAAATAATTTACTATTTTTTTTGTTGGCTTCTGCTGTGATTTTTAGGTTGTGGCTTTGAAAAAGTTTACAAAGTTCTTTTTTCTTGTTTTCAATGATTTTCGTTTATTGTTTAACATGGCGAGGCCATCATCTCTGTATAAAGCCAACTGTTTTACCAGTATTTTCTGTATATGAGACAACATGAAAGGTCCAACTAATTCACAAGTTTCCGCTCCATCATAAGATCCCATCGTGACATCGAATGTGGAGTTTCTGCTGTTTTTTTTTTTTTTATCCAAGTTTCTTTGTTGCTATGGAGAAGGTTTTCTTAGTGTGGAAAATGATTTCCATCTCAGAATCTGTTATTTTGTATATTTGTTGGCAAACCTTAGTGCTTTAGCAAGTAATTCCTCATCAATAGAGGGATAGAAATCCACTATGTCAAAAGTAATGAACACTGTATTTTTCTGTTTGTTCAATTCTTTAAACCATTGGATAACTTCATAACTATTTTTCCAGAGATTGTATTCAGTGTTTGTTTTTATGTCCTCTGTTGCTTTTCCAGATTTTTTTTGCTAATTTTGCCTAATTCGGAGTTTGATGGGTTTATTAGTCTACATGTGGGGTTGTTGTGGAAGTTAGGTTTGTGGTCTTTAAGGGTTATAAAAGCTTCTTTTATTGCTGTTGCTTCTATCCTATCACCTAAATCCATCTGCTGCACAAGTTCTTTTTCTTTTTTGCAGATGTTGTCATAAGTAGTCTTATCAGCTTTTTTTTTTATAGTTTTTCTGAATATTTTTGTGAGGGTTTAGAGTACTCATTAGGTTCCATTTTATAGAAATTGCTTGTCTTGTCAGCTTTTATGAATATGTTTTTGTCATTTTGGATTTGTTTTATGTTATTATTCAATCTTGTTTGGAAGTTATTATGTGGTTTTCTAAATTCAATATTAGCTATTAGTTCTTTCATGCTTTCTTCAAAAGGTTTCATTTCCTCTATTACAGGTGGAGATCTCCATGACTATAAACCCATAAGTTTTTTTTTTATCTTCCTTTTTAGCATCTGGATTCAAAAAGAAGAACGCTTTCCATCTCATATTGCGCACAAATATTTCAGTCTGCTCTATGAGTTTTTTATGTATAGTTGTGGATCAGAAAAAGGTATATTTTTTGGTGGACTGCCCAAAGTTAATCTTCTCCATTTTAAATTTAGATTCTGCTAGGCCACAGTGCTCAACGTGAGGAGCAATCAATAAAATTAGAGTTAAACCAGATTGCAAACCATAACAGTCCTTCAAAAATGAAAAATATAAAAACGAAACAGAATTAAGTAAGATATTTGGAAGCTTAAGGATAAAGAAAATAGACTACAACATATCATGGAAAATATAAAAAGAGCAACACCATACAACAACATTTCTAAAAATGCAACCTATGTACTACAGAAAAGTGGCTGATACTATGTAAACCCCATCCAGCATCCCTGAACTCTAAAGTAGAAATGGTAAACAATTGCAGGCATAAATGGAAATCTTTGTCAATGCACCATTCTTTGGCACGTCCCCCCTGAACACGCCCCAAAAAAGAAAAATCTACAGGCCACGTGCCACACGCACAAAGCTCACGCACCCACACAACACACTATATAATACAGGTGGCGTGCCCTGATTGTACATCCTGAAGAGAGCAACGCGCTCGAAACAAATTTGTAGGTTTTACCTTTTTCATTTTAAAACTTATTTTAAACTGGTATGTCGCTCCCTACTTGGTTGAGCACTTTTAGCATTCTGAGTGGCGTTTTAAACTCTAATTATATATATATATATATACATATATATATATGTATATATAACAAACTAATAAATTCCAAGGATAAGTACCGAGCACCGTTCCAGCAACTTACAGAGCAGCTTGGTGTTGCAATGACTGCAAGAAATATTGAATTATAAACAAGCTTGCTCTTATGTGTTAGATTGAAGAAATAGGGGAGATACGCATTCATACCTGCAGTTGGCAGATGATTCTGCCTAACTAACAGTATGTGCTTGAGTGGGTGGATGGGGACAAAATAAAATAAATGCTTCTCAAAATGAGCCTTCAGCAAGCTTATATTCTCCGAGGGGGAGAGACATCCTCCAATAGGGAGGGAAACTCACTAACATAGAACTCCTGGTCATATACCGATATTTCGAAACTTGATGGTTTCTCCTCATTGACCGCGGAAAGATATAAAAAATATCCTCTAAGACCAAGTGCTGAGGGCCAGTTCTTGGAATGAATCCGCAAGGGACTAAAATACAACAATCTAATAAATTCAAAAGGGTAAGTACCGAGCACCGTTCCAGCAACTTACAGAGCAGCTTGGTGTTGCAATGACTGCAAGAAATATTGAATTGTAAACAAAGCTTGCTCT
Organism: Conus ventricosus; assembly: GCA_018398815.1. Classification (NCBI taxonomy): domain Eukaryota; kingdom Metazoa; phylum Mollusca; class Gastropoda; order Neogastropoda; family Conidae; genus Conus; species Conus ventricosus. Next base: position 29,744 of record JAFLJL010002072.1, read on the forward strand.
TATGTCTTAGATTGACGAAATAGGGGGAGATACGCATACATATCTGCAGTGGTAGATGATTCTGCCTAACTAACAGTATGTGCTCGAGTGGGTGAATTGGGAAAAATAAAAAAAATGCTTCTCAAAAAAAATATTGGTATATGACCAGGAGTTATATGTTTGTGAGTTTCCCTCCCTATTGGAGGATGTCTCTCCCTCTTGGAGAATATAAGCTTGCTGAAGGCTGATTTTGAGAAGCATTTATTTTATTTTCCCCATTCACCCACTCGAGCACATACAGTTAGTTAGGCAGAATCATCTACCACTGCAGATATGTATGCGTATCTCCCCTATTTCTTCAATCTGAGAAATAAGAGCAATGTCAGGTTCGCTAAGACCTGAACTAATTACTATAGAGTGACAGACAGATTTATAGCCTAGCTAGTCGCTTCCAAACAGATCTAAGACAGCTGAACACAGATTAACACTCACACAACATTTATTGACCGTGACTGGACATGAACATTTCCGACCATAACAAAGACAACCTCCACCTCAATCAATCCTTCCCATAACCATGCACCCAACCCCCTCGCTCATTTACACTCAATCACACTGCATCACACCTGACACCAGCTCCGTCCCCTCAGCGGCAGTACCAGAAACACTACCTAGGCTCATCACGACAATAACAAAATGCCAAGTCAACCCGAAAGGAACTTCGGGAC